>OOFC01025857.1:9004-27948 GCA_900323345.1 Pseudochromis fuscus | reverse complement strand
ACGTGGCGAGTCGAGTCGAGTCGAGGCGTGGCGTGGTGAGTCAAGCCGAGTAGGTACCAGGAAATGCGCCAAAAGAGGCTTCAGACCCGATACTGATCAGCAGTGACGTTGTGGCACCCACCAGATGATAACTTGACATGGTACAGTGATAGTACCAAATGAGGCAGTGTCAGTGTTTCAGTAAGTCTGCTGCTGCCCTGTTACTACTGCTGCTTTGGGGACATTACAGCTGCAGCTAACGCTGGCTTTAGGGAGCCAGATGACTGAAGAGAGTTTGTGCAGGACTGTTTACAGACTGTTTACATTTTTCTACTGATGTTGTAATGATACAAAGTTGGTTAAAAGTCAGTCTTTTCAAGCTTCAGAGAAGTTTATTTGTGTTGTTTTTTGCACTTGATTGCTGAAATGTTATTTGTGTAAGTATGTTGTTATTTATTTATACATTATTTTTTTCCTTTATATTAAACTTATTTGTCTGGTCTTGTCACTGGCTGTTCAGTGGTTAATTGAAGTCCAGCTGTTAATGACTGTTATACATCTTGTGTTGCTTACCATACATTTACATTAAGATAATACATAACCAGTCTTTTGTGATCTCAATTACATGTGAGTACATACTTTATGCATTAATGAGCGTGGTGGTTCTTATGTGGGGCTGTTTTAGAGCAGCTACTGCTCTGGGAGGGCTGCTGTGGGTCAGATGTTGCTCAAGGATGGGGGTGTACGAGGCTGGGATTGGAAAAATCAGAGTATACCCACTACAATAAACTGGACTACACCACTGGTTAATCGTACAGAATTAACTCTAGAAATGTAACTTTCACTCTTTTTTGCCTAACTTCAGATTTTTTTACTCCACAAATTTGCTGTGTAGGCGGCGGTGATCACCTTCAGATCAAAACAACTGATGGGAAAGTAAGTGGAATAGTTTTATTTATTTATTTATTTATTTTTCTTTCTTTATTCAACATGTAGGATCTTTTGTTTCCAACTGGTCCTTGAAAATAACCAGATTGAGTGGTAACATTTGGATAACTTCAGTTTACACCCGTGCGTAAAGTTTACTGAGCAAACGTCCTTGTGTAAGTCACAGAACTGAACCACGGCAAGTGATGGGTTAAATTCTCTTTCTAGAAGTTTGACTTTGCGAAAGTTTGTGGGCTGAATTCGATAAACGACCAGAAAAGAAGGCTTCAGCCCTCCTCTCCTCTCCAGCTGTCAGTCCTCCCGAGAGGTGGTATGTTGTTCTGTGTGAGCGCGCGGTCCTGCTTTTCATCCACTTTACACAAAGCATCAACGTCTGAGCGCGTAATTTATGTCATAATTATTGACTTACCGCGAGGGATTTAATTTTTTCAGTTTTCCTGCCATGGCAAAATTGTCACTTTTATTTTTATACTGCTTCCAAGGATTAATTCCAATCAGCTTTGGGCAGCAGCGCACAGCTGGCCCCTGGAGGCACCGGATTCAGTGGGAGAACAACGGGCAGGTATATAGTTTAATGAGCACCGGGTCCGAGTACCAGACTCCCGTTCGGTCCGGGAGCCAGTCGAGGGTTTATGTGAGCAGCACGAGGGATGGAGTCGGGAGCCAGATGCCAGGAGCGCACAGAAGAGCGACGCTTGTAAGAACCGGACAGGTGGAGCCCAGACAATTCAGGACTGATCACAGTGTAGAGCCTGGATCTTTTACACCTTCACACAATGTTAGACAGTACACGTCTGTTAATGGCCGCGCATTGGGGGCCAGGCAGCAGCCTGGACGGGCTTATGGAGCAGGAGTTGTCAGCTATCCAGGTGCGCGACGCTTTAACGCGGAATACACCAACACCATCAACTCCTCTTCACCGGGGAGTTTAACAGATTTCCCCGGCAGAAGAGGAGGTGCTGTCGGTGTGTATAACACTGCACTACACACCAGAGGAGGAGAACCTGGACCAGGTACGCAAAGCCAGCAGTTACGCGCGATGCCAGAGGCGATGCCTGTCTCCAGGCAACCTGCGCAAACGGATCACTCCAGCTCAGCGCATCGCGCAACTCAGACCGATTCTGAGGCACCGGTTCCGTTTGTCGCTGCTCCTGAGGATATTTCAAACGAGGCACCCACCAATGGAGAGGACATCCTTAACGACGACCCTCGAAACCCGTTAAAAAACCACAGGAATTCTGTTTTCTACAACATGCATCCCACAAGAGGGAGGCCGGTGCCTCGCACGCGCCGTCCGCCTGGCACAGGGTACGGGACGAGATATTTCCAAAATGGTAAGCAATGTCCTGTTCATATGAACTTAATTTAGTCAGATCAAAGGATAAATTCACACTTAAAAAACAAACAGAAAACAATGATGGTGTCCATATGAACAGTAAAACGGATTTTTACTGGGGTGATAATTAATAATAATCCATTATAGTTGCATTCAATGGGTATATGTGTCAGTAATCCAGGATAAAGTCCAGACACTCACTTTATTTGACTAACTAAACCCTAATATTAGCAAAATAGCAGCTTTGAAATGTATTTCTAGTTAAAATAGGGTCTGTGGATTTTACATTGGAAAATGCATTCCACCTCAGTGGTCAATATAGCCTAAACAAAGAGGATAATTGAAAGAAGCAAAACCTGTTTCAGTGTTCACATGATCATATTTAAAGGTGACAAGCCTATCTTTTAATGGCAATGATTTAAATGGGTTTACACTCATTTGTTTAAATAAAACTGTTTTTAATCAGCTATTTGCACAATACCACGTCTTACTCAGTAAAAAGCTGCATAGCAGGATCTTATTTGGTCTTTGTATCTCAGCCTGACAACTAAGGAATGTAAAAGACAATAAATTATGCCGACAAACACAAACAGCTGCTCCCACTTTTAGTTTGTCCAGTGGATTGTGCTCATCACGACTAAACTGGAAACATTGAGATCCCAGAAGGACTAAAATACTTGGATTGTCCCTTTAATCTCCTCCTGCAGGACTGCCAGACCTGGTGCCAGACCCGTACGCCATCCAGGCAGGTGCTTATGTGCAGCGCATGCAGATGTACGCACTCCGCTGTGCAGCTGAGGAGAACTGTCTGGCCAGGTGATCTGTGCTGCCAAGTGATTCACAGCACACACACACACACACACACACACACACACACACATTCAAAAGTATTTTCTTTGCTTTTACTCTCTTAAGGGTAATTCTGCATGTTTGAGCAAAACTCATCTGTTGTTTTAGGACTATTTTCAGTCATATCAGTGTGAGCTGTCGATGTTTTGAGATGACTGTTCAGTTGATAGAGTTACAAAAACTGTTTGATCTTATTATGGACCAGTGGTTCTCCAACATCATGTCCTGCCAAGACATAACTGTTCTGGGTTGGTTTTCCCAAAAGCATTAAGCACAATGGAACAAACCCTCTGCGCTCCGTTACTTTTAAGAAAACTAGAACCCAGGAGCTCCGCCAGCAGCACTTTCCAATGCAGCTAATGCCCATTTCCCCTCCTGTGATCCCTCCAAGGTCGGCTTATGGACCGGCGGTGAGAGACATCGACTTCAGAGTCCTCCTGCGGTTCCCACAGAAAGTGAAGAACCAAGGCACCACTGACTTCCTCCCTGTCAAGCCCAGATATCAGTGGGATTGGCACAGCTGTCACCAGTGAGTTTACTCAGCTAAAAAACACAAAATAAAACACCCTCACATCCTGCTTTTTTTTTATGTTGCTGGGATTAATTCGGCTCCATGCAGATCTGATATGACGAGCCAGGAAAACACCGCACCCTTCAAAATTCAGTTAAGACAATAAAGTTGAGACCTTGAACAACGTGTACAAGTTATCATTCTATTCAATCTAATTTGAAACCTCCAGGCACTACCACAGCATGGACGCCTTCAGTAACTACGACCTGCTGGACGTCATCACGGGACGTAAAGTTGCTGAGGGACACAAGGCCAGTTTCTGTCTGGAGGACACGGGCTGTGACCCAGGAATCAGGCGCCGCTATGCCTGTACATCACATACACAGGTAGTATACATGTTTTGTGATGAAAACAGACAGACAGTCAACATGAAACTATAATCACAAACAGCATCAGAAACATCACTGGTTCCTCTCTATAGGACCAGAGATAAGAATTTAAAATCCTAAAAAGAAAAAAAAAAAGAATTTAAAATCCTTTATTCTGTCACTTTCTGCTGGTTCAGGACCATCAGTATAAAATCAAAAACATTTCAGGCACTCGGCAGCTCATGTTTTCTTGCAAAACTATTGTTGAAAATATAAGTTTATCTTACAGCAGACAAAGCTCTCAGCAATAATATTGTGTTGGGAAAGCGTTAAACAAAATATTGACTTTAATGGTTCTTGGTCAGAACATATATGTATATATATTTCGTGCACCTGCCTGGTGTTTTTCCACCTTACGTGTTGCCTAATGTCCAGATTTCCGAGAGCTTACCATCCTGAGTATACACACACAGTGCTGAGGTCCAGTCTGGTGAACACAAGCTTCAAATCTGAGATGAGACACACCTTCATTTCTCTTTCTTTTCTGGTCAAAAACTTTCTGGATTTGAGACACTTTTCAAAATCTCAACTTTCACAACTGAATATGTGTCAAGCCATGTGTCTTTTTTCTTAAAGAACTACATTTTTATAAGTTACACTTTGTTATATTTAAAGTCTCTTCGCCCAGGGTAAGATTATTTACAACAGAAGGCATTAAACAACTGTGTTCACAGCTGCTTGTGTTGTAAAAGCAGTGGAGATCCAACCAGATTGTTTACATATTAATTTAGCATAATTTTAATTGATTTGTATTAGCATATTTCCTATTATGTGTAAAGGGTTTAGAGAATATGAATGAGCTTTTGAGGTAAAAAGACAGAGACATATATTCATCATATTCCAGACATAAAGATGTAATCCAATGAAACTTACCTGAAGTATCTCTGTGTTACAGTTACTTTTGATTAGGACTTTCTTTTACAAATCCTCCAGATCAACTCCTCCCAGACATGTTATTCCAACCAAAGCTTCTGTGTTTGCCAATGAAAAAAAAAACATCCTGAGGAATATTTATTGTATCTGTTGTCTGGGCTCTGTGATTCTGGCTTAGCGCTACTTAGTGCTGGTTTCTTATAACAAATTCACTTCCAAGGACAGTTTATATAACTAAAACTAAAAATCTGCTTCAGTTGCTGCACTAGAAGGAAAATAGTAGTTAGTAAGTATTCAAACCACACTGAGAGGGTCGGGTTGTGTTTTCAGGGACTGAGTCCAGGATGTCACGACGTCTATGCTGCCAACATCGACTGTCAGTGGATCGAC
Organism: Pseudochromis fuscus; assembly: GCA_900323345.1. Classification (NCBI taxonomy): domain Eukaryota; kingdom Metazoa; phylum Chordata; class Actinopteri; family Pseudochromidae; genus Pseudochromis; species Pseudochromis fuscus. The sequence continues at coordinate 22,634 of OOFC01025857.1, read as the reverse complement.
ATCACTGATGTCCCTCCAGGAAACTACATCCTGAAGGTAACACACGTGTCACATGGGATCAGATCCGTTTGTCCACAAAGTTTCTTCTATTTATGTATTTTATTTTACAGAGACTTATGTTATTGACCTGTCTACAAAGCTGCTCGAGGTTTTATTTATGATTTTTTCAGGTGACTGTCAATCCCAATTTCCACGTCCTGGAGTCGGACTTCACCAACAACATAGTGAGATGTGATATCACATACACAGGAATTTATGTTCAGACACGCAACTGTCGAGTAACAAGGTACTGTAACAAAGTTTCTGTGGAACATGAACACACCATAGGTTTTATTTTCATATTTTGACATGCGTTGTTTAAAAATTGACTAATTAAGCAAAATCAAATGACAGGAACATAAGAATGAAGTGTTCCTATATGAGTTTAATTTAAATGATCTTAATTCCTCTGTTAAATGAAACATTAAAAGTTTAAAACAGGACTGCTTACAGCTCCTTAAACACTGTTTTCTTTGTACAGCACATACATTGTATATAGCACTGGATGAAGCAACCATGTCTCAAAAAAGTGCAATGGCCACTAGATGCTGGCTCCACAAACGGTGCCTTCAATTGTGTTCAATTATAACAATCATCATTATTAATCATGAAACACTCAGTAATAATAAAAAAAAGTCATTCTGATGTCATTAGCTAAAGACAACTCTTCTAATGATGATGATTTAGGGAGAGTGGTTAGTTTGATTGACAGTTCTGGTCTACAATGAGACTAGACCTGAACTCGAGTCTTATACACATTGGGTAGCACTGTTGGGCTCAAGAGTTAAACCCTCCTCCTCAGTCCTCCCTTCATATCCAAATATGATCACTTCTGGCTCCAAACAACTGACATGGTGACGTTCAAATGTCGATCTCCTGGCATCAAAAAGTCCACAAACCAACAGGTGACGTCACATTAGCTTCATCCATACTATATACAGTCTATGGTGCAGCAACACAGAATATAAGTTCATAAAAAATGCTACATCTCGTCTTTGATTATAGACATGATGTATTTGTATGTTTACATTTCTTTCCATTTGTTTACAGGGGTTGAAATCTTCATTTTGTGTAACATCTGCAGGAGTTTTGCAGCAGAACATCTCTCCCTGTACTGTACCACAACATCGACACAAAAAGTGCAATCATGCAAAAGTTTGTCTTCCAGGTGTAATTGTGAGCTACATCCTGCCACAAAGTCTTACATTGCATTTAATAGTGAAACGTGCAAAACCAGCTTACACCATTTTTTGGAAAATGAAACTAGTGAGATTATCAGAATTACTTGATTGTGTTGTTTCTTCAAATGTGCCATGAATCATTACAAATTATGTCGTGTCTTGTTTTGTTTTTGTTTTTGTTTTTACCTTAACAAATACAAGTACTGTTGTTAGTCACGTTTGTTCCTTAAGTGCTGGTTAGTTTTTGAAATTATGTGTTTTGTTGCTGACTATTGTTCTGTTTGTGTGCTTTGTGTTACCATTACCTGCACATCATTAGTTGTTGCTGTTTTATTTAAAAGATAACATATTCTGTTTTTGTTCTTGATAACAAACCTCGTAAAAGGAAAACAAAAAAACAGACATTTTCAGTATTTTGTTTGGATGAGTTGTCCGAGAACATGTTGTGGAAGTTTCCATAAAAGAAAGAAAAGAGATATTTTTTTATTGTCGAGGATCCAAAGCGGAGTCTGTTGTCTGTCCAATTTACACCACAGGGGGAGAAAATCCATCACAATGCATGACGCCCACATTCAGTCCCAAATCTTTCAGGTTGGGCAGATATTGTGTAGGCTGAATTTGGCATTAGTGGAGACATAAACTGTAAAAAAAAAAACATTTTATTTATTTAGAAAGCTAAATTATATCCTAAAATGTCTTAAAACAGGAGTAAATAATGCACATCAGAAATGGCAGCAGAGGTGAGTTATTTACAGCAGCAGGGTGCTTCAACAGTGTCCATGTTTATGATAATGAAAGGACACCATGAATAAGCAGCATGAATCAGTGAAGCTGTAAGCAACAGATAATAAAATGCATCAGTCTGTGGAAACAATGAACAACACCTGTTGGTGGAATCTGTGCAGAATTTGTCTTTTCATTTCAATTAGAAAAATATTATTCAACTTATCATTTCTACTATTTGGTGATCATTAGCAACCTGCAAATACTCTTTCTATGTTAAATAAGTTCGGCTTTAGTATGTTGGAGTGTATTCTGATGAATGTGTGCTTGTGTGTAAGTGAGTCAATTGAAAATGTTGAAAACTGTTAGTATTGTTTAAAAAAAATTACATTCTGATTGTTGGATTTACTGCAATAAATACTGAAGAGGTAAGAGTTTATTATTACAACAGTTCTTTTCTGTGTTTAATTTTGAAAAAATAACCAAAGGCAAAGTTTAATCTTGCGAAAATACCAGATTATCAAAGTTGGATCTCTGAGGAGCTTTATGGAAAAACTCTCTCAAGGACTAGAATCGATTATTTTAACAGCTTTAAATCCTGCGTCCCAGCTGGACAAGTGCGGCTTGTTCATAGTGAGTTACCTCAGCTCTCACCGCAGGACTAATTTCCAGTCCTCGTCCTGTTGAATGGAGGAGCTTCACTTTGACTGATGCGTGCAGATTGCGGCCTCAGAAACAAACAGGGCTGCAGGCGAGACGCTGGCGGCATGTTTGCTGACAGACCTCTGTGAAGACACAGCCGGCAGGATCTTATACATCCCTGCCATATCTACTAAAACACAGCCAGGGTACGATGAATGGAGGCCTTTTCTTGCTCTCCGTCTTGGTGCATGTTAAAAAAGAGAGTCTCTCAGCTGCAGTAAAAAACTCCTTCCTGGCTCAGAATTCATCACATCATGGTTTAATTCACGCCCATGGGGGATTGTCTGGAACGACAGCCGTTTTAATAGCACTGGGATATTTTGTCTGAGTGGGAGGATTGACACAACCCACCAGAGAATATCTCCAGCGAGTCACTGAAAGATGTTTTTACCAAGGACAAATGTGTTTTTGCAGCAAGCACTAGACGGTTTCAAGCAGCACGGGAACAAGCGGAGAAATACTAAACCTGCATGGATTGTATTAGCTCTAGAGTGGGATAATGCTTGGGCCGATTCAAAGATGTTTTCACTTTGAACCGATCACTCTCTCACACAGGCTTTATGTGTTATGGAGTGGTTCTGAATGATGTACTGGAAAACGGGCCTCAGACAATGTATGCGCTGTTAAATGCACAGATGTTGGGTATTTACAACGAAACAGAGCTCAGTCTCAGCTTAAGGAAGCAGTCAACCGGGGAGATTAAGCGCAATTGAAACGGTTTACGTTGGAAGTTGCCAACGTGCCCTCCTGCCAGAATAGATTGTCTATGTTATTGAGAGTGTCTGGAAAATCCCCCCTACTCCTATTTAGTCAGCTTCATTCCTCTCTGTCTAGGAATCCTGAAGACAATATTTGCAGACTATTTCAGGAGAGGATCTCTCTGCTGGAAGGTTAAAGTGAAGATCTGCTCCAAGACAGAAATAAAACAAAGAGGAAGAGTCTGGGTTTGCTGATGGATGCTGGGGACATGTCTCTACCAATATTTGAACAAACTCGAGCACATTTTCTCAGTAAAGTTATGTTGGATAATTCTGATTTGTCCTCCATACCATACATGGTTGTATTTGATTGGCTTAAAAAGAGGGAAGCTATCTGAAGGCCTGTGAAAGCTAATCAGGGTGCTGATAGTGATTATCAGGGCTGTCAATCTATACCTCAAGCATACGCAAAAACGTAATACTGTTGTTGTTGCGTGACCATCAAAACAGAAAAGGGAGTAAAGGATCATTTTACCTAACGTCACTGTCCATGAAAAATAATCAGTGAGGGTAAAACCTGCATCTTCCAGGTTTATGCTAACGGCTCTGCGAGGCAGCATTTAGGCTCAGTGGTGCTTTGAGCTAAATGCAACTTTAGTTTGCATGAAATTTGCAAGAGACTAAATCTGTGCTTTGTATCAGGCTGTAAACACGTTAATTTCTGCTGTGACGTTGGACATTTTAATATGAGGGTCCATGGGGATTAACCACAGATCGTGTATAGTTTGGATAAAGCTAATGTTACATCACCCATTGGTTTGTGGATTCGCATTATGAAACTTAGTCATTGCCATGCTGGTTGTTTGGAGCCAGAAGTGACCATATTTGGATGTGCTACCCAATGGGTATAGACTTCTGTCAATCAAATTAACCACGCCCCCCCTAAATCGTCATCTTTAGAAGAGTTGACTTTAGCTAATGACATCAGAATGAGCTGTGGGAAAAATGTATTGATTGAATATTTAATGATTTAAAACATTGATTTTTTAAAATTGGAGGCAGAGTTTTTTTGAGCCAGCCTCTTTCACTTCCACATTGGCATCAATTTTGAGACCCAGTCTCTTCGTCCATTTCAATACACAGCCTGTGGAATTGACTTGCGTTTTGAGCCAGCCTCAAGAAGACCTGTGAGAAACAGCATTTTCTTTGCACTTCATTTTTCAGGCCTGGAGGTTGCTGTTTGGGTTGAACTGGAGAAAGAGGTCAGTGACTTCCCACAGTGAATAGATTTTATTGTTTGGAGACCATGAAGCACTGTGCAAAATTTTATTCAAATATATCAAATAACTTCTGAGATAATTCAGTCGGATTCATCACTGATGAACTGGCTGACAGCCAGTCTGTACCCAGGCTATATTTACAGGTGCAAAACAGTGATTCAATGGATGTAGCCTTCACCCCTCCTTTTTATTTAAAAAAAACTAAAAGCTTGGAATTGTGATTTAAACACAGTTGTTTGGACAAAAGAAAAGATAAGAGCTGCCCTTTGGTCCTTTTGTATACACTTACAAGGTAACAAGCTAGTGCTGCTGCTATTGTTGCCGTGGCCTTGGTATCTTAACAAGCCTCCACTTTTTAACTAATGAGGCTTTGTGCTTTCAAACAATGTAAAGTCTGAGCCAATGCTGCAGCATTAAAGTCAATAACAACCCCCAAAAAATCCTATTTCCTTCTTAATGTTGCTTTTTACTCAACATTCCCATCCCTGAAACCAGGGTGTTAAACTTTAACCGATCAAATGATCAGTGTTTTACTAACTCTGTTCCTCAGGGCTCAGCTGGTCTGCTGCCTTTTTGGACCAGCTTGTCATTTTAAACATGTCATGCTGTAGAGAAGACAGTGACTGTTTGCTCAGCTGTGGAGCTTCACACCAACATCTGGACAGAGTCTCTCGTTAGCCTTACACAAGCACAGGACGGCTCTGACAAAGACAAAAAAGATCAGGGCGGGCTGGCACCTTTCATTTATCCCTAGCAAATATAATCCAGCGTACAGGTAGGTAAGGTGAGGAAGGGACGGGGTCCGCCATGTGGCTGCGGCCGCCGCTGAGCATACTGTGGAAAGAAGAGACATTTTCCGGATGCATCTGCACGTAGGTGGGCAGTGTTTGGAGAGGTTACTAAGGGCAGGGTTTGGTATTTTGCAGGTCAGATTTCAACAAAGCGGGGCCACGTGAGAGCCGGCGGGGACGTAACAGAGGAACGTGCTCAGCCTGAAGACAGCGTCCTGGCAGGTTGGTTTAGGCACAGAGCAGAGAAATTCCTCAGCAGTTCTGTCATCCCGCTGAGATTAAGAACAGAGCTGAGGTCAGCTGAAGACCAACGAGGGTGTGTAGGAAAGACGCTCTGGGGTACTTCCTCACTTGGGGTCACTTATACAACCTGGAGACGCACTGTTGTAAATTTGACCAGCGAAAACTACATCGGAGACAAAACAGAGTTGAGTCATCTTCGAGTGGGGCTGATGATGAATTGTGTTGCTCCGTCGAGCTGGGTGGTATTGTGACTTGGGTGGTATTTGGAGGGAAGGCCCGGAAGATTTGCTATTCTCTGATTGTTGATCCACAACACTGTCTGTAAGCTCTTCATCTTACTTCAAACTCTAGTATTAAAATTTCTCTGAAGCAATCTGTTTTATTTGCCTCAAGGAAGCCCTCCAGTCATGATGGAAATGGCAAAAGGCATGTTTTGATTGGGAGCTGACAAAAGAGATTTTTGGAAAATGAATTCCTGTGTGATTGACTCCGGAGAAGAAAATTAAAAAGTCCTTACTTGATTGTAAAATGTTACATCTATGAAGTAAGTAAAATAAATCAGCTGAACTGATGATATATAAACAACAGGGATTAGGCCTTTCCTGATTTCAAAGTTGAAAGTTTTACAAATTGTGTTACTTCTGTACTCCAGAAGCCTGTGATATTTTGGCCATGCATACTTTATAAAAGATCAACAGGGGCAACATTTTAAATTATAGAGTTTGGCATTTGGCTGTCACAACCTTGACCTTTTTTTTTGTTGTTTTCCAGAAGTGACCATATTTGGATAAGAGGGAGGAGCTGTTGGGAGGGGTTCAATCTGACTGCGACTAGCCTCCTGTGACATCACCCATCACTCAAAGAGGACACACCATTAAACTTAAGGTTGAACTACAATTTAAATAGTTTAGTTATATATAATGCAAAAAAATGTGTTATACTTCTGACGGCCACTAGATGCTGGCTCCAAAAAACTCTGGCTCCAATTAAAAAAATCATCCTTTTTTTATGATGAAATACTCAGTCACTACATTTTTTTCCACAAGTCATTCTGATGTCATTAGCTTAAGTTATTTCTCTTCATCAGTGATCTGGTGGTCCATCTGAAAAAATAAATGTAATTAAGTATAATAGGCATCAAAAAGAGGAAGATTTAGGGCCATGGTTAGTTTGATAAACAGGTCTGGTCTCCAATGAGACCACCACTGAACTCGAGTTTCATACACATTGGACAGTGTCCTTGCAATAAAGGGTCAGACCCGCCTCATTGCTCCTCCCTTCATATCCAAATATGGCTCCAAACAACCTAAATGGCAACAATCAAACACCACACTCCTGGCTTCAACAAACCAATGGGTGACATCATGTTAGTGATGTTAGATGTCCATCATATAAAGAGTGTATGTACATACCAAATCCAAAAATACTTTTTCCTACACACAGTATAAGGAGTTTAATTGTTCCACACTGCTTGATAATTTTCCTTGGCATTTCTGTTACTTTGCTGTAGTGCAGGGCTCTGCAACCCTGGTCCTCGAGGGCCGCTATCCTGCATGTTTTAGTTGTTTCCCTCTTCCAACACACCTGATTCAAATGATCAGTATCATTATCAGGCTTCTGCAGAGCTGGATGATGAGCTGATCATTTGAATCAGGCGTGTTGGAAGAGGGACACATCTAAATCATGCAGGATTGTGGCTCCTGAGGACCAGGATTGCAGAGCCCTGCGCTGTAGTGTCATTGTTGCTGTTCAAAATGGCTTTTTTCAATATCAATGACAATGTACCTACTTAAGTTTATCTGTGATCAAAATCTGATTACTATGCTTTTGGTAGTCACAAAAGTTAAAGTGAAGTTTCATGTAGTTGGTCTGTTATGTCTTTACCTGAAAGCCACTGTAGTGTTTCCCTGCCTGGCACCTAGCTGTGGTAGCAGCCTCCGAGTCAAAGACTCCAGTTGTTCAGCATGATGTATTTTTTTCATCCAAACTTAAACAGACCAGGAAACAATACTCCACCGAACAAACCCTGAACACCTGCGGCATCCTAGTAATATGTTATTTTTGGGTAGAGGAGACAAACGGGAGGTGGCAGCACTCAGACTCGGTGTTGTTCTTGGTTTGAATCTTCGTCCGACATTCCAGACTCACTCCAGTATTTACAAAGACGGGACGGCCAGCGGCTCAGCCGGTGTGCCTTCTGTCTGACAAGATTCATAGACAGGGTGTGCAGAAAGGCCCAGACTTGGACAGCAGGCCAAGACATGGCCTTTCTCAAAGCCCATCATTATAAGATCCAGGCTTGCAGACTCTAAAGTGACTGCTGTGAGGATTAATGGTTGTTTTGTGATTTCAACTTGGTATTCATACAGCAATTTGAACTTCTGAGAGCCTAAAGTATTTGTTTTAAAAGTTAGACCTTGGTCAAACAGAATAGTTGAAAGAAAGCTCTTTTTACAGTATGCTTTCATCTCACTGTCCAAACCTTTCCAAGGAAGAGGTGATGTAACTGCAGTATAGAAGTTATTCTGGCATAGTCTTTGGTTGTGTAAGAAAATACAGAATGTAGGAAAGCCAATGTAACAGTTGTGATTCGTTTAATGCAGAAATAATTCTGCCAATGTGATGGCACAATTTTGAAAAATGCTGACATCACATTTCCTTCGACATAACATTGGAGCAATGCTTTTATTTGCTTCTTTTACCTGGATCAATATCTGGGTTGAAGTTTGCCTGGGCCATAGCTTTAGCATTAGTCTTTAGGTACAAAAACACTAGCGACTGGTAGTGTTAACTGAGCATTAGTTTATTTAACATTATCTGAACTGGAACAGTAGCTAATTTAAATGCTAGCTTGATTGGGATGTTAGCTTAACTGGAACATTAGCCAATTCAAACTAAGATAAATTTCACCTTTACCTTCACAAGAACATCAGCTAATCTGAACATTTACTTAACTGGAACATTAGCTAATTTAAATGCTAGCTTGATTGGGATGTTAGTTTAACTAGAACATTAGCTAATAAGAACCTAACCTTGAATTGCACATTAGCTTAACTGGAGCATTAGTTTGACTGGAATATTAGTTTACCTGGAACACAAGGTCATTAAAAGAGCTTAATTTGAACATTTTTTAACTGGAACATTAGCTAATTTAAATTTAAGCTTGACTTGAGTGTTAGCTTATTCACCTAATTAAGGCTAATTCAGAAAAATCACCAGGCCAAATAATAGTTTACATAAAAACAATGCTTGAGTTTAGTTCTGTGTGAAGCTATCTTTCAAAAATGAAACCATTACTTAAAAAATTAAGTTTAATTTTCAGTAGTGGGTTAGTATTACATAATAGTAGTATCCCCAATTCACCATTACTTTTTTTTACACTCTTTACACTAATTAACTACTCAAAATGAGCTCAAGGATTAAAATAATTCTTAGATACCTGCAGGGCCGAAAGCAGCATTTTTCATTTTGAATGTTGACAGTTTAAACTGGCGCCTTGCATATGACCTTGCTCCTCTGGCAGCAGCCCCTTTACCACCTTGCTTCTCGATCACAATTATAACACCATTAGTCAAAGGGCTTTAGGCTGCAGACAGACACAGTGAGGGACACAGTGGGCAGGACAGTTAGCAGTGTGGATGTGTCATCCTCCCTCTGCCTCTGTAGCTCTCCATCATACAGCCAAGACAGAGGCCAAGATGGGGATGTTTTGTAAGGTAGATGGATTGCAGTGATTTTCTGATAGCAGCAGCAGGAGCTCGTGATAGCTGAGTGGTGAAATTCTCAGACAAGATTTAAACAAACAGAGACGCAGACGCTGGCCTGGCCGTGGTGGGACACAGCAGCGAGCGCCCTGACAGAATAAGGCCATGAGAGATCACACACTGCCATCTCCAGATCAGCCCGAGAACTATTTCTACTACTTCCACAATCACTCTCAGTTCAGTCAAACTCAGCGAGTGTGTAAATCACTTCCAGGAGTCAGGGGAGATAAAAAATGCTGGTGTCATGTCTTTTATTTCTTATTCAAATGCAGGACATTCAACAGTCAGTGCAACATCTCCAGAATTAGATAATTGAGACATCCGACTGATTTGTGCAAGAAAAGTGCAGCAGAATGTATTTGTATTGCAATTTAATCTCAGCTCCACCTTTCCAAATTTTCCTTACCTTTTATCCTCGTGCATACTGTGACAGAGAGAAAAACTGCCTTTTATATGGAAAATATCTTTATAATAGTTTAGATGATATAAATCTTTATATAGTACACACTTGGTTAGGTAGTATCCAGACTGGTGTAAGCTGCCTAAAAATAGATTTTTTTTTTTTGTACAATAAAAAAATAGTAAAAATAAATTAATACTGTCACAGACGGATGCATTTATGTTTCAGTTGGTGGTTCTCGAGTATCAGTTTCCAGTTTATCCTTCTCATCATCTGTCACACATCACCAGCTTAAATTCTCGGAGAGGACTGACTGCCACTCCTCCATGCTCCTGTGCTCTCCTGACATACAGTCGCAGGTCGGGCCACTGGGGGAGTTTTCCCTTTGGAAACATCCCCACCTTCAGGCCGTGCTCTGTTTCCACCAGCTGACAGCTTGTCTCTGTGGCATCAGCTCCTGCTGGAAACATCACATCAGAGAAAAAAAAACACATTTAAATTCAAACCTCAGCACCTCAGTGAGCTCAGACTCCCCAGTTAAATAGTTTACATACAAACTTCGCAAGTTCTCATGGATTTTCTTGTAGCGTCATTCAACAGATATCGAGCATTAGTCTGTGCTGAAAGTGAGGTTGTGTATATTTCTGTGCCGAGTGCATCACTGTGAGTCATGCTGCCTGGCTTGTTGTGGAGAAACACTGTGGATCAGGTTTTCATCAAAGTTGTGGTGAGAGGTTTGTGTATCTGCTGTTGAGCTTCTGTCTTTGTTAGTTCCAGACCTTGAGAGCAAGGACTTATTTTTTTTCTGTTGGAAAGTGGCTGCGTTTACAGCAGATCTCACTTTTTGCAAGTAAAACATAATTCATGGTCATGGTCTAATTAATGCAGAAGGGAGCTCCTGTCCCCATTTTCCAATCAATAATTATTATTCACCAAAAGGCTGAAGCAGTGAAACAGTAACACAGGATCTATCTATCTATCTATCTATCTATGCTTACTTGAGTTTGTTTTTTTATTTGCTTTTATTTATCTGTTGGGATTAGTTCACTCTTGTTTTAATCTAAAAGTGCCTAGCCTATATTCATGGATGACACATTAGGTTATAGTAAACCTAAGATATCGATAGATAAAATAAAATAGATACTCTGATACTATTATCAATAAAAATTAAAATTATACCAATAAATAAATCAAAAGTAAAGTTTTAAAGTGTTAGGGAACGTGTTATGTGTTATGTCATTGAAAGTCTGCAGGAATATTGAAGTACAATGGGATTTTGTACGTAAATATGATCCAATGAAAATATCCAACTCTCTTATTGATGAGTTTTGCATTCTTGCTGTAATTTTTTGCTCTTTATGCAATGATTTACAAACAGATTTTATTTTGTGTGTAATCATGGACTCCATAGAGACTGGTAACCACATTAAAAGGAGCTCATGGGAATTCTTCAAACCTAACGCAGAAACTTTTTCATAGAAATGAACATCTGTTAAATTTAAGCCACATATGTTCATGCAATGCTGATTAATCCTGTCAACACTGGGTAAATCCTTCTGTATTTTGCAGTATACCAAAGTTTTGCAGTTTCTTGTGCTAGAGCACCAGTATTGATGCATTTTAGCAGTTCACTAAAGAGGGAGTGTCTAAGTTTAATTTGAATGGACTATTAAAACACAACAAAACAGCATAGTTGGCTAGCTGACATTTCTAACTTACATTTCTAAATAACATTAGTTTGTTGTTACAATACTGTTACAACAAAGTACTGATTAGTACTATGGCTGCTATTACTCTCTGTCATTGTTTTTGTCAGCAGATTGACTGACAGGTGGATGTAATGACACTATTGGCTGAAATCACTTTTTTGTACCAGGAAGTAAATGTGAACTTTGAGATGTGAACTTTGAGCAGTGTATGAATGCACTGTACAAAATTTTGTTGTTATATTTATTATGTCAATGGCAATTAAAGCGAGATTGAGATTAAAATTAAAAACAAACGTAATTTTGAACATTGTTAAGTAAGTGAACAGTATAACTAGCGATGTAATCATTGTAGGTGGACTATGTGTAATTATTCTCAGTGCTAGAAGAGGGACACAGCTGGTCTACACTGCAGGTTTAACAATAAAGAAAAAGAGTCAGTGGCCAATTTGTGGTTTGTGCTGGTTGTCAGCACAAAATGTCCTGTGCTAGTCATTTTAACACTGAACCTGCTCGAGGTGACTAATTCATGTGGGTCGTGTCTTTAAAAAACCAACAGCATTGATGCTTGAAAAAGATTTTAAACAGAGAAGCTTTTTTAAATGACACTTAGAGCCACTTAAACCTTTCTCTAATTTGAGTAAATGAAAGTTAAGCACATGCACCTTGTCGACCAGTTTTATCTGCCTGGAACTGCGGCCCTGGAAGTACGTCTCTGCCTGCGGCATTATGAGGGGAGCAGCTCGGCTGTGCGGCGGTACTCCTGTTTATATGGACATCACAAATATACCAAGAGTTTGCCTCACTCTGTTCTGGCACGTGGCCAGGGGGTTTTATGATTAAAACCAGATTGTGCTTGCCCAACTTGGAGAGGCCAGAAAAATAGATTGCAGTTACACATACTCCGCACAAGAGGGAAGTACAGAAACATGCTCGTCTGGCTCTGCAGCATCTGCAAAGGTGGACTCTTTAAGCTGCGTGTATCTGCTGTTTAATTTTCCACTTCTACTACAGGGACTTTTTCACAGATGTCATCTTGTTATTAAGTCTCCTTGTAACTCACAGTCAGTAATGATACATCTGACTGTGGCACAAGAAGAAAGGCTTAGTTCCTGCTCATCAGCCTCTAACAGTAAATTATGCCAATTCTGAGTCAGAGCTATGATCATCCTGTAAATCTAATGACGCCTCTTTTGTGTCACATGATTGGAGTCGAGCGGCTGTGGGGTCTTCCTGTGCCAAAAGCGACTGAGCTCCTGCCAAGTCTTAGTTCTCTCGAAGTTATGACTAAGTTACGCTGCAAAAAAAAACTCTGTCTCGAGATTTTATCTTGCTTTCTGCTTCCAGATTGAACAGATTACAGTGATTAAACAAGCCAAAATAACAGGATTTTAAGCTGCTTCGATAAAACCGACCTTATTTTGGGAGTTGTGTTTTTAAATATTCAATAAGCAGAAGCTAATCTTGTTTTTGAAAGGTCAGAAATTCCTTAAATCTACTCATAAAAGCTGAATTTTGCTTGGGTGAATTAAACTTTTCCCACCCCGTTGGCTGATTATAACCACATGCGTAACTGAACTGCAGGATGAATTCCCTTATTTCACTTGCCAAGACAGGCACATTTTGCAGTGTAGTGAAGACTGGGAAATCATGTGACATCAACAAAAGCAGACACATTACGCCCCCTCTGCCGCCCGCCCACACACAGACACCACACACACACACACACACACACACACACTCATACATCAAACACAAACATCTTCCTTGTAACAGGGAGGAACACTGCAATTCATTTACTGACTTTGAACACGACGCTGCCAGTAAACACAGAAAACGTCATCAGCTGCAAGCACTGACAGAAACATCAACACTGTAAAAGAAGAGAGGGAGAATAAAGTCTTACCATGAGTTGTTCCCCTGCCTGGTCCCTCTCTGACCTCCACTCACTGCAGCGGGGTCTCATGTTTCAGGCCCCCATGGCACTGGGGCAGACCACCCCCCTCCTTCACACCATACTGGTGCTCTGGCGTCCTCTCCCAGGGTAGGCAGGGGTCCTCACAGGCTTTGGAGGCGGATACGAGCCCTTCCCACACCGGCCAT
>OOFC01025851.1:0-11432 GCA_900323345.1 Pseudochromis fuscus | reverse complement strand
AGTTAAATGATTAATCGTTGATCAGGAAAATCATTTTACATTCAAACTAACCTTTGTGTGTAGATTTCCCTTTTCAAACTGAGGGGTGGTCATGTGACAAAGTACCTTTAATATTAATATACTGTGCATTAATTGTGACTTGCACTTTATATGTAGCAGTATTTGTGCCTTTATGTAACCACAACTTCTGGTGTATCAGTTTTTTAAGGGGAAGTTCAAACAAACTGTTTATTAAAAGTAACAACAATCAAACATGTATGTTCCCTATTTCTGTAAATCATTCCAGTCTCTACAACAGCACTTATTATAAATGGCATGTCCACTGTTGATGTAAATAACTCACTAATTCAAAATCTTCCCTCTATAACTGCATCACAAGAGAGGTCATTAGGTTGTCATCTTGTTTATTTCGTGGATGCGTGACTTTGGTGTGATGCTCTCATGCTTTGTTGGTCACTCTGACACCGCAGCATGGGGCGTTGAGGTGCAGCAGAGGATATCTCATAACATATCACATTTTTATCCCCAACACGTGACCTGCTCGGCTGTAACTTAAAGCCTGAGAAAGAATCAGCTGTTTGTCAGTTCCTCTGTGCAGGATGGGGAGGGAGCGTGTGTGTGTGTGTGTGTGTGTAGGGGTCAGTCAGTGCTCTTGGCTGAGCAGTCAGTGGTGCTGTTGGTGGACTTACCTCCGTTTCATTCATCCTTAGAAACTCTTTTCTCTCGCTCTCTCTTTGCAGCCTTTTATACAGCACCCCCTCCCCCTCACCCTCTCCCTCCTCTCTGTCTCCTGCATATTTATTCGCTGTTTTGCTCACCGCCTCACTTCCTTCCTGTGCAGGTCTCCACGTGCCAGTAGAGGTGAAAATACTGACACAGGTTCATAGAGAGTTTAGGAGCCTGTTGGGACTTTCCATCAATCACAAACTGGTGAAGTCAGCGTTTGTTCAGGAATTTATCCTTGTTTCAGTCATTTACTTTGTTTACCACCCATCAGCATGTAAATAACTCAGGTATTCATCAGCCACCAGACATGCTACAATGTCTGCAATGTAAATAACAAAACCCAATACAGGTGCACATTGTTTTGATGGAAAATAACAGCAGCAGTGCAAAACTTTATTGTTTATAATGAATATATGTGAAGTCTTTGAGTTATTTTTGCAAACTGTAGCTGTAAAATCCATTAAATGCTTAAAAAAAAAAAAAACTGAATACAAACATGTTTGTGACTACAGATGTTAATCAAATTTTTGAATGTTTTAATTGTTAAAGTAAATATGGCACATTGTACTTTCTGCACGAGTCTTCTGATTTTGTTGCAACTTTAGGTTTGGCCAGCAGGTGGCAGCAGATGACAATGTTTCTTTTCCCATTTGTGTTCTATAGATAGTTGATAAGCAATACAAGATGTACAACTTTCATTAACCGCTGCACTTTAATTAACCACTGAACAAGACAAATAAGTTTCAATAAATAACAACATACTTAAATAATAATAATAAAATTTCAGAAATCAAGTGCAAAAAACCATGTAAACACCACAAATAAATTTCTCTGAACCTTGAAAAGTCACTAAAGTAAATGATTTTTAAATAGCTTTGTATCATTACAACATCAGTAGTGTCATAACAATGTAAACAGTGTGTAAACAGTTATGCACAAATTCTCCTCACCATGGACCGAGGAGCACATCTAAATTTGGTGGGGCCCAGTCCTGCTATGAGTCCATAAACGCACTTTGCACGCGCGCGCACACACGAGGGGAAAGAAACACAACCCTATAAAAGCACCCAGCGGACACAGTGATGCAGAAATCCCGCTATGAGGAGAAGTCTCATACAACAAAATGTAATATGAATGTTTGACACTCACTTTCTGTCAGCAGCTAAATGTTGGGGGTGAAAGGGTTAATGCTTTCTGATAGGTTTGTGGGTGGGACACAACGCAGCGGACCTATGTGATTTATTTACCTGGTGTTTTTTCCCCAGGTTAATCTCTTACTTTCCTTTTTTTTTTTTTTTACTTTTTTGGTCCAGTTTTGGTCGGCCCGGGTCCTGCCGGCCCTACCGGTTCCGTGGTCCATGCTCTTCACAGTCATCAGGCTCTCTAAGCTAGCGTTAGCTGCGGCTGTAATGTCCCCAAAGAGGCAGTAGTAACAGGGCAGCAGCAGTCTGACTGAAACACTGTCACTGTGTCATTGTACTATCACTGTACCAACTCAAGTTATCATCTCGTGCGTGACACAACTTCACTGCTTCCTTAGTAATCAACGTCACAACAACCTCTATTGGCGCTTTTCCACTGGTACCTACTCGCCTCGGTTCGATTCGACTCGGCTCGACTCGACTCAACTCGGCTACATTGTTAACCAGGCTCCAAATAGAAGACAACTCCTTTCTGGCCTGAAACACTCCTCAAACTGCTTTCTGTGACGTCACAACAGTACAATTCTTCATCAACTTTCTCCTCCTCCTCCTGATGACCAGCTAGAGGGACTGATTTAGGTCATGGAAACACCCGAGCAAGTCCCCAGAGCATAATTATAATAAAAATAATCATTACATTTAAAGATGAATATTAGCTTTAAGATGACGGTAGAGTTGAGCTTAAACCTAGATAGTGATAGATAGATATTTTATTGATCTTTAGCAGGGAATTTCTTAAGAATTGCAGTAATCCTCCAGGAGATGAATGTTTGGCTGTGTGTGTAAGTGTGTGTGTGTGTAAGTGTGTGCATGTGCGTGTGTCCTAAAACCTTCAATAAATCCTCAGGATGTTTGTTCCTCTTTTTTATGGGAAAGGAGCTTTTCATCGCATCAACTGAAAAGAGAAACACATTTATTGGCTCAGATCTGTGGTGACAATAACAATATAATATTAAATACACCAAAGAAACAGCTTACCAACACACCCAGACCTTGTGCTTTATATAACATTTTTGTCTGTTTTTGAATTTTAAGTTTTGCATAACAGGAGTAAGACATGTCACACGGTCTCCTCCGGCAGGGTCAGTATCTTAGTAAAGTAAATCGATTAAAGGGAAGAGGTTGAGGTTGTGTCCACTGTCTGGAGTCAAATGATTTATAAAATAAAATGTGCATGTATTCAAAATTTGCTTTTCTCTCAGTCCTAAATGTCTGAGTTTTACACACATTAGTCGAATTTAAAGCTGAAAACCTGGTGCCAAGTGTCCAGTAAGTTATTGTTTAGCAATCAGAAGCTTGTTGGATGATAGCCTCCATCACTGGTGACTGAAAGCAGCATTCATCAGCTCAGGTCTAATATTCAGTTTGTGACTTCCTGTTTAAAATGTCCCTGAAAAACCATAAACCCACGAAAACAAACAGAGATAAGTGACTGTGCTGCAGGAGAGACATGGCAGATATATGAACATCATGAACACTGCTTATCTGAGCCTCGAGAGCAACAAACCCTTTGACCAGTGTTGATCCCTTCATGAAATAATAATGTAATCATTCAGATAAATAAACAACCTAACTGCATGATGAGTATCAGCCTTCATTTCCACGTCTGACTGCAACACCTCACATCCTGAGGTGGCTCATTGGGAACAGCGGATGTTATCGAGATCCCTGCGGTACATTTAACCACTTAGAGAGGCGTGGTTCCTCTCTGAGAGCATTCGAGGTTAGAGAGGCTCGGGGCGATGGTGGTGAGCATCCCACATGTGCTTGCATGAGTTGAAAACACTCACGCTGGAAAATCAGCACCGCCTCGGGCAACATGGATTTTATTCTCTGTTCGCTCTCCAGAATGATCCTGAATAACCAGCTGAAAGATGGTGAGCAAAACAAAACTGTGTACATTATTATGAATTATTAATCTTCTGAGGTAGAAGCAGAGGGAACCAAACAACAAGTTGAACTAAATAAACAGTTCTCACTTAGATTTGTTGAATATTTCATCTAGAGAAGTGGTTTTAAATAACAGATTTATTATAAGTTGCTCACAATCATTGTGGATATTCCAACCTGAGATCAATAAAACATTAAGGTTTCATTAAGATGTTTCCACTGGGAACCATGAGGCCTGATAAACTTCCCAACAAACCAAAACTGCTGTCTCCATAGCGACGATGCTGCAAAGCTCGGGGCTATAGTCAAAAGATAAGGTGGTCAACAAAAAAATGACCCACTTTGTCTCATTGTTGAGAAGGTTAAGCTATTGTATCCAACATAATGTGTGCACACCTACAAAGACACACACAAACACAAAGGGAGCTAAAAAAAAAAAATCCTGGGAAAGGACACAACAGGAAACAATATGAAAGTGTTGTGTGTGGAAGGTAGTGCAGAGATTGAAGCTGTGAGTGATACAATTAAATGGATGCAAAAAAGTACAGTGGGTGCACTAATAAATCAACAGCTCCTGGCAGGTTCATCCTTAAACAAAACAAGTTCTTGCAAATAACACTAAAGCTGCAAAGCAACAGCAGCTTGGATCTGCTCCCGGTTATCAATGTGAAATTCCTGCACTGGTGACACTTTTCTAATTTGTTTGCAAGGTGAGAGCAGCAGGTTTTGTCTGGCACGTCAGGATAAAGGCCGAACGACTGTGTGAATACAAATCAGCTGGTTACATAACGGTGGGTAACCAGAACACTGGCTGCTCTGTGCTGCTTCTCACGGCAGGTACATAAAACTAAACCACACAGGGATGTATTTGCTCATATAGACACAATGTCCATGCTCAAAGACACACGGTCACAATCCATGAAGTATACATGTGTACATATATGCCAACAATTCAAGATGTGCTCTGAGTTGAAAACATTTGGACTCATCCCCTCAGTCGACTCTTTTGTCTGCTTGAACAAATGCTGACCAGACTGCAATTTAATTTGTCTGGAGGAGGATTCTTGGTGTTTCCAGAGAAGCGTTTGGCCTTTCATTAGTGCTGCCATCAGGCCGTGACTTCCACTTTGATGACGGACCAGAGCATGAGCCGTACAGGCCAGATTTCAGGGGAATTATTGGTGATTATTTATGATCCCCAGGAGATCAAATTACCATGACAAAGCACTGAACATTTTCATTTTGTATAAATTTATTGATCCATGCTCCAAGCCCAGCAAGAATTGAAAACTCATTCACTGAGAATAAAAGTTTATTACTGAAAATGTTAGTAGCTATATTATCTAGTCAAAGTCCACTTAGTAAGGTTTTCCAACTGTTAAAAATTTAATTTAATTTGCCTTTTATAGTAATTACTTTATAAAAAATGATCAGTAATTTTAGCACTTGGATAATGTGGAGTGGTACTGATAATATTTGTACACTATGTAAGGTACAGGTGCATCTTCTGGTTTCTCAGGGTTGTTGCATCTCAAACTAGGTCAGTCAACTCTGTCAGTCAACTCTGTGAACTACACACAGAAAAATACCACAAGTTATTAGTTTGTTGAGTTATTTATGAACCAGGTGTTTGAAACCGACACTCTGACTTGTTGTGATACCTCAACACCTGTAATCATAAAATCTGGTTGCTGCATCTTTTGCTGTTGTGAACAGTCAGCATGTTGCCTCCGGGCAGATAAAGAGGAGCTACTATAATAACAGGCCTGAATAATGACAAACTTTTAATTTGTTGTCTTTTGATGAATTGCAGTCACGTGTAACTAACTATTCACAGAAGCGCCAAGTTCAACGCACTAATTATTATTTTTATTATTATACTTTTCCCTCAACTTAGCAACAATTGTCACGTTTCATTTTTCCACATCTTGTGAATTATTATTATTTTTAAATATATGATAATAAATTAAATATGCCGAATATTGTACAGGGTCCTGTCTGTCTAGTGCGTGGCGATTGCATCAGCACCAACAGCAACACGACCACGTTGTAGGAGACCTGATGGTGCCTTCAGGTCCTGCCGGAAATCCTACCGCTCAATAGCTGTAATGGCTAAAAATGTGTTCAGCAGAAAAAACGCACAAAAGCTAATGTCTCTTAATGTGGAGAAAATACTTCAAATTGGGCCTGTGGTCAGAATTGTATTTACAGATATTGCTAAAACGTTTTAAAGAATAACTTTAAACATCCTCTCTTTATCCTGCTTTACAGAATAAATCATGAATTTATATAGGAAAACAAGATTAATTTGGATAGACTGACAGAGTAAAGTTTTGAATGAAAATACTGTCTTTCTTGATACAACATTTTATTCAAAGACGTGTTTTAGTCAGCTTTAAAGTAACAACAGTAACATCTTTCCAAGCTCCACTCTCTATACTCTTATTATTCTGTTGCCAGCTCCTGCCTGACAAACTTCCCTCGTGATTACTTCGGCATAATTTCCGTCTAGACTCACTTTTCTTTCAGAGGAAGCCCCTGAACGCACCATCGGAGGCTGGGATTTCCAGCGCATCAGAAGCGCACCAGAACAACGCCTGCATCACGACCAATCAGAGCCTCCGCTGGGCTGTGACGTGTTGTGGGAGATGGCTGCAGTGTCGTTGTGAAGGAGGGGGTGTGAAAAAAAAATATCTAAAAACCGGTGCGTCCATCAGGAAAGTCGGAGAACACAGACAGACTCAACACAACACGGAACAACCTGCTGACTCCATCGTATCTCAGCCCATCATGCTCTCCATGTCCGAGTGCGTCTCCGGGTGAGTTCCTGTTTATTCGCTATAATATTTCTATATTCTGTGGATACGAATGTTATTCTAATGGTTGGTTTATGTCATGAAATACAATATTCCGACATCAGGCGAACATTTGCTGTGGTTTAATGCTGATAAACTGGTTTCATCGCTCACATTCTGGAGCGAAGTGACATGTGGAGGCTGTATCACATGGATGAAATGCCTTTAGATCTGTTCATCCCACATCCCCACAGTACCAGATCGCACTAGGGATACTTAATCAAACAGATCCTTTGATTTAATTTTTCAAAAATTATTATTACGACGCACGAGCGGTATTTGTCAGAGAAAAGCCGGTGGTTATTTGATAATTATGCGCGGAAGCGTCCAGACTCGCGCACTGATGGGACGGAAAACCCCGCATGCTGTTGGCCGTGACGTCAAAACAACCCCATTGACCTGTTCCGGACACAGGAAGGTGATTTATCCTGAAAACACACACGGACATAGAACCTGTGTGTTCACCGTGTGTGTGAGAGAGTGTGTGAGGCTTCGGGCCGGATGCGGTGAGGTTGATTTGGCCACATGTGGCACTAGTGAGGTGTCCGTGAGTCACCCGGACCTGGCAGACCCCGACTGCGTGTGTGTGTGTGTGTGTGTGTGTGTGTGTGTGTGTGTGTGTGGTCAGGCTACATCCCCATAATTAAATGGAGGATTGGTTAGTGACAGAGCGCACGTAGTAATTTAAGGAGGGGGGGTGAACAGTACAGAGGCCACAATAACGTTTGCCAGCAAATAAAATGCTACAGATGCTTCAAACAAGATTTTGTTGTTGCATCGTGATTTTTATATAAAATATGGTCTCATTTCTTAACATTTTAACGTCTTTTATTAGCTACCATTTCATGTGGTCTGACTTTAAAGTGGTTGTCACTCCTGAGCTCTGCTAATGGGTTCAGTAGAGGACAGTACAAGATTTTTTTTTTTCCACATTGCTAATATAACAGGTAGATATATAAAAGAAAATACACACATATAACATGTATACAGAATCATCACTGCATAAAACATAAAAATATATGTCTGTGTGTTCTTTCCTAGGGCAGTGTTAATAAAGTTTGAATAATTGTTACTTAGTTTAATGACAGTTTTGTGTTTTGTGATAACTTGTGTCTTGTTTTATCGCTGTTTTTATGTGTATTAGTAAACCACCCGGTTTTATTAATAAATTCATTGATAAAATTATCACTATTAGCACAGGTAAGACCAGTAGTGATGGTCTGGTAAAAGCCAAAGTCAAAGAGCCAGTCACAGTGAACAGTGGAGGACTATGTGAAGTAGTTTCTTGAGAAATACAGTTCATTTCCAAGGTCTAAGGTATGACACCTGAATATCTGAACATGACGCACTGTTTGCACAATAACACCACTCACCAGGACATGATGAGTGTTTGTACTCATGTAAATATTACAGAAAGCCTGATAACACATTATTTCAATAGAGTGAGTGTACAGGATGCTCCTGCGTCACAAACTGTGTCTGCAACACTAGATATATCTGGTTATTTCCTGGAATCTGAATGCAGCATGACTGGGATGTTTATGTTCTGCAACATAAAAACATAACCTTATCTGACATTTAAATTGATAGAGTGCAGGCTCTGACAAGTCAGGTCAGGCGTCCTTACACTTTTGGGTATGTTGTGTACTTAAACATTACTTGTTGACACTCCTAAGGAGTTCATGTGAGAATAAACGTGTGATTGATGTTTTGCTCTCGCTCCCTCTCCCTCGCAGCGTCAGCTATGAGGAGTGTCGCGCCACAGCTGATTGGCTGCTGTCCAACACACAGGTGCGGCCCACAGTGGGGATTGTGTGCGGCTCAGGTCTGGGGGGGCTGGCTGAGATGATCAAGGACCCGCAGGTCTTCAAGTACAGCGACATTCCCAACTTCCCCCGGAGCACAGGTATGCACGGCATGCAGCGTTTCGTGAAAACACAACTGTGTGTGCATGTTTGTGAGCTCTACTTTAATGCACTGGGTGTCTAACAATATGTGTGTGTGTGTGTGTGTGTGTGTGTGTGTGTGTGTGTGTGTGTTGCAGTGCACGGTCACGCGGGCCGGCTGGTGTTTGGAACACTAAAGGGGAAGCCGTGTGTTTGCATGCAGGGCAGGTTCCACCTGTACGAGGGTTACGCCATCCAGAAGGTGAGGAAAGCAGCTTTGCATCTTCAGCCGGTTTCATTCATAATTCTTCCAGCCTCGGTGCTCACCAGCAAACCAGCACGTTTACACCAGTGCTGAGTCAAACTACTGTAAATAAGGATGTGTCATCAATGGAGGACATTGCACAACAGAAGTGAGCAGCAGGAGGAAGAGTGGAGTTTTTGGTCAATGTGTTTTAGAAAGGCAGTGTCATGTGGTGAAACTGGATCAGACTTCTTATGTTCACATGGTGCTGTGGCTTAGTCGGTTAAAGTGTCTGTCTAGTAAACCGGAGATCCTGGGTTCAAGTCCCAGTAGTGCCTGTATTTGTATATTTACAATGAAGGATTTCTGTATCTTTCTAATGGAAACACTCTCACTTGACTTTTCTAACCTGTACAATATGACACATGCATGATTTGAACTTATGAGCAGGGAAAACACCTTCTAGGGTAGTGAGTTTATTTTTAGTCACAATGATTCAAAGGTTTAAAATTAAGTGGGAAATGGACAACAGTTAAAGGCTAATTCAGACTACATAGCTACTTCCTGCCACAGTTTGCCTGTCCCATAGGAAAAAAAATTGGGATCTGAGACAAACTTCAAGTCAGCTCTGTATGTGTAAAAAAATTACAAAAAAACTCAACAGTAACTCGTCTTTCCATGAACGTTGTCCTGGTTTCACAGCATTACCCACAGATTGCTCTGTGGGTAGTTCTCAGTGGGACACAGTAGAAAGTCGTTCCCATGACAACCATTAGCAGGGATGTTTTGTAGACACACACAGCGGCTGAGTGTTTCAGTTGAAAATCTCAGGATTTTTTGAAGACTTCTAGAATATTCCTCAGTTACAGATACTGAGCACATGTCTCGTGGTCACTGAGGAAAATGTCTTGTGATTTGGACATTTGATGTAATGCTGCTGATCTGGTGTGAGTTTCACTAATTTAACCTGTGTATGGAGGTAGTCAGCAGAGTGATCACATTATCATGCTCCTCCTGTCACGAGGAGCCATCTGTTCTTTGTAAAACATAAAAACAACCTCAGTCAGGTTGTCCATCCTGGAAACTGGGTATTAGTGGATGCATTGTGTTAAGTTTGGTGTATTGGTGTCAGATGTTATTTATTATTATTTTGCATTTTTATCTTATTCTATCACTATCTAATTAAGTTTTTTCATGTGAGTTTTTTTGCATCTGGCAGGTGTTTCTTATATTTTAAATATGTTTTGTATAAAAATCTTCCAGATCACATTCCCCATGCGGGTCTTCAAGCTGATGGGCGTAGAGACGATGATCCTGACCAACGCCGCCGGAGGCCTCAACCAGGACTACAAGGTGGGAGACGTCATGATCATCAAGGACCACATCAACATGCCGGGGTTTGCTGGAAACAACCCACTGGCTGGACCCAACGAGGAGAGGTGGGTGCTGCTGAAGGAGAGAAGTATTCTCTCAAACATTTAGCTTTTATCGAATCCTAATTTTTAATTTAGTCACTACTCACACTGTAAAATAATCAACACATACTCAGTACATGTCTCACTCCTTTGTAACACTTCTGTGAACTCTTGAAGAAAGCGTTGATCACACTTGATGACGGTTTTATAGCTATAACAAGTAGGTGATGGTAACATTGCCACAGTGCAAATGACTCAGCTGTTTCCAGTTAGACCGTCCACCATATTTCATCCTGTGATATTTGTGCATTCTTGCAGTCTCCTACACAAACCTGCCTCTCTGCTGCCCTGCAGTGACAATAAGCTTCTGATGTCCGGCTCCACAAACGCAGCTTTTGTTTGTGGATGGCTGCCGGCCAGTGGCGTTGCATGACACTTGATGACTGCCAGTCTGAGAGCAGGGCTGTTCAGGGCTGTTCATTTCAGAGCATAGGTGCTGAGGATGTGTTGGTCACAAGCAGCATCATTTTTTAAACTGCATCAAAGCGAGAGCCTCCACTGATCTGTAATTAATGGTATGACAACCTTACAATAGGTTTATTGGTTTATCCCTTTAACACCTGAGCCTCCAAATTTCCAGCTGGACTTTTTATACTTATTTTGATTTCAAATTCAAATTTAACCTGCAAAATCTAACACTCATGTGCAGTTGCAGTGTTTTTGTTCAGTAAAACTCTAAAATCAAATTCCGTTTTTGTGTTTTTCTGCTATTCTTGCTTCAGTGTCACGGTTATGACACTCTTATGAACAGTTAGTAAATCACCTACTTGGCCGGCTTCCGGGAGAGGCGCTGATGAAATTACCGTAATGACACCATATTCACTCTATAGTGCAACATCTCAGCTCTCAGAAACAGTTGCCATTTTTCTGATTGCGCAAAACGTGACATAATTACGGTAATCCAAAAAGGCATGTGCAGACCTGCAACCGACAACACGCTCGGAATTAAAAGGTTATACGGCATCAGAATCACCCACGTGAGGTTTTATGTTTTCGTCGGAGCGTTAACAAATCTGAGAAACTTTTTGTATTGTTTTCACTTGTTGCCCAACTCATTTGGGAGATTTCAGTATTGTGTAACAGATACCTCACGAGTCAACACTGTCCCCCTGTCTTCAGGTTTGGCGTCCGGTTCCCCTGCATGTCTGACGCCT
>OOFC01025850.1:0-10443 GCA_900323345.1 Pseudochromis fuscus | reverse complement strand
GGCTGGCTGGCTGGATTGCCCGGCCAAAGAAAAAACGGCCAAGTCCAGATAATAGTTTACCAGTTCTCTCACATTAGAAATTCATCACAAGAGGCATCACCGCTTGAAGTGGATAAGATAAGGCCGTGCTGTGATACTTGAGGAAGAAAAAAAAACGGTTTTGTGAGAGCAGCTGAAGCATTTGACAGGGTTGGTGTAGCTCTGAGCGCAGGTGCACGTTTGTTTTCTGGATCCAATCAGTGTTTCCACCTCTGGTGATGACGTTTGGTTGGCCTCATTATTATTTTTTCTTCTTCTTCTTCTTGTGCCGCTGAGATCCCGGGTTTGTAAGGCTGAAGTACCGCCACCAATCTGTACGGTTATTACTTTGCCGCCGACTGCTTAACGTCTCCAATGTGCACTCAGAGAAAAAATCACTCCTGCAGCCTCCCTCATCTCCTGACCCTCTCATTCAACAATGCATCCATACAGCCACTGCCATTACTGGAGCTGTAGACGTATTTCAGGGCAGACATTTTGACTTGTCGGTCCTTGCAGGAAAAGTGCAGGTGTATTCAATCACTTGAATGATGGCTGCATTCCACTTAGTGGAGGTGCTGGTATTGTGCATGCAGGTTCACTGGAGTACTCACTGGAACTGACTCATTGTTAGTTTTTTTAAATCCAACTTGTGGTTTTCCTGCTACGATTAAATCAAAATGTCGGCTGTGAGAAAAAGATGTGTGAAGAAAATCAATTAGTGACACTTAGCAAAAGTCAAAGCGTGAATGGCAATATGATGTAATATCCATATATACACAAATATAAATGCAAACTGTCAATCACTGAGAGAGTCTGAGTTTAGATAATCAGCATCTGTTTTCTGCTTCACTTATTTCCACATAAATATCTGTGGGGCAAAAAAAAAAAAGGTAAATTGTCACAATATCCCAGAAAAAGTTGAGTTTTTTTCACGACATTATGGAAATGTGTGGTGCTGTGCAGTATTCAGCAGCATATGATAATCCCACTGGAGTTCATACTTTGTCAGCGATATTTAAAGATCCCCCTGCAGACATGTTTTCAGACATACAACAACACTGAAATGTTTTTTATCTCATATTGTTTTCTCACAAAATGCACAATTATAATCACATCTTCTTCTGCTTTATTGGAAATATACGGAGTCTGTGAATGTGTAATTAGTTTTGCTTTGAAAATGTCACTATTAGAGACCACAAGCCTTTTATTTCCTCATTCACTGGAGGTTTTAACGTGTGTCAGCTGCAGAAGTTTTAATGTCACAAATATTTTTTTCAGTGGAGAAAAGTTTTTCAGCGCCCAGTCTTTTACTTTTTAGGATTTAGGAAGTGTAGTTTTTGTTTATATTTCACATTTATTTTATTTTACGCTCTTTTAATTACCTGAACTCAATATAGGAAAATATTAGTGTGATTTAATGGCTGTCAGCAAATTTGTTGGGTGAACTTATTTTACTTCAGTTGGATCGACTTAATTTCCTTGCGTAAATTCACTACTATGTAATTAGACAAACCCTATTAAATCCAATTGGACCCAACCCCCAAAAATACATTAAAGCTACTCTAATAAATGACTCAAGGATATTAAATTCAAACTAACCTGAGTAAACAAGTTGAATTAACTCCAATAAATAAAGTTGACTCAACACAAACACATTAAGTTGGACCAACAAAGTTCCAGAATTTCTTTACATTCATTGGTGGAGCGGTGATGTAGCATCCATCCATCTCCTTATATCCCCTGAAGTCATGTGACGTGCATATTTTACCCAGCATGCATTTTGTTTTTACCACCAGCAGTAACATTTTGAAACGTGAATGTAAATAACTGCATTCATTCGTCCTCTATTTGCCTTTGAAATGACAAGTCTTCTCAAAACTATTGTGGCTTCAGCTTCTTTAATGTCGACGCTTTCTTCAATCAAAGAGATTTATGTGGATTGTAAAATTGCCATCTGTTTATCTGCAAACAAACTGAGAGTCCTACACTCTTAAATGCTTTACTGTTTATCTACTTTGCCAAATGCGGCTTGAAGTTTATCGTTTAATATCTTTAAAATCTTGATCATCCAGTCTATAAAAATCCGTGTCGCCTCATTTTCAAGGGCTTAAGCTTCCCTTCAGAAAGCATCACACTGTTGCATTTGTATCTTTTTGTTTGCAGGTGTTAGAAAAAACTTGGTGTCGTCCATCCCGCCCTGCACGGCTTCACTGATTTTAGCAGAAATTACTTAACAACTATGTGCAAATCGGAGATACTCTGCTTCCTCAGAAGTTATTTTCTCTTTCCGATTTTAAAACAGCACAGCTCCGTTTTAAACTATCGATCTTTGGACACCTTCAAGTACACATTTTATATGAAACCAGCTTGCTGATGCTGCCAAAGAAACCTGTTTCTTACAAAAATGTTTCCAAGGTCCGCAGAGGTGACTTGTGTGGGCTGCAAGTGTCCCCCCGGTTCAGACACCGAGCATCACTGCATTACATAAATTCAGCATTTTCTCTACCTCTTATAACTCGTGCAGCCCACATACTGTGTGTGTGTGTGTGTGTGACTGCTGCCAATAGCAACTCCACATCCAGATATCTGCTATAGGAGTCTTGCGTAAGGCTTCTGAATGGGAATTGATAAGTGAACTTTTTATAGAATTTGACTGAAAGTGTTTTCGGGAGTGAAGAGTTTCCTGTTGAGCTGAGAGTTTGAAGTAGCAGTTGAACCACCAATGAAAAAGATCTTATGCACATTTGGATCACATATTTAAGAGAGGGCACTCCAGCACTTTGATATTCCATTTCCATTAGGCTGAAGGACTTAAACAAAGAGAACCGCTGAAATCCAAGCAGATTTTCAGTCTCTTGTATCCAAAGGTTTGAGCATTTATTTCCCATCATGCACCTCCAAATGGTCCTCCATCACCTTTCCTAAATGCCCCGCCTCCTCCTCTAGAGCCTGAAGTCATCATACGAGTGTGGTCTCAGATTTCACAAGATTATCAGTACCCATCATGTTGGGTACTGATTAATACTGCTGGTACAGGATGTGTTGTTCAATAGGACACTTGTGTTTGAAGAGTATGGCAGGTATGTTGCAGATGGATGGATCATATTGATACCAAGTTGAGAATTGCAGTGAAATCTTGAGAATAATCGAATATATAATCTAAAGCAGTGGTCCCCAACCTTTTCTGCACCACTGGCCGGTTTAATGTCGGCATTATTTTCACGGACCGGCCTTCAAGGTGTGGCAGATAAATACAGCGAAAATAAAATAGCACGACCGGCATAAAAAGTTGTCCTCTTCCCCTTTGCAAAGAAGCTCTCCAAAGATGTTTGTATTTGATTCATTTTTGCTAGTTTGTGGCTTATTTTTTTGGCTAACGTGTCTGACGTTATACTTGATCGGTGATCCGTTTTATCACATGACCGAGACAAGCATGTTGAAGTGTCAAGAGGTGATGGAAAAAGTTGAAGAGAGAAAAAGTTGACGTTGAAGAGAATCTGGTCGTTCCTTTCAAAATAAAATGGCTTTCAGACTCTAATAGTCAATGCAACGGAAGTTATATTTTTATTTATTCTTTCTTTTCGGCCCGGTAACAACTGCCCCACGGACCGGTACCAGTCCCTAATGCAGTGGTTCTCAGATCGGGGTACTTGAAATCACTGTAAGGGGTATGTGAGATTTTCTTTAATGCATTTAAAAATAGCATCTACTCAAAATTCTTCAGGTTTCTGACTAAAATGTAGCAACAAAACACACTGCAAAATTGCAAGTTCAGTGCAATGTTGACAATGTGTAACTAAAGGAATAGTTTGATGCAAGTTCAATGCAAATTAATACAATGTTGACTAACTTTAAAGTCCCCTCCTTCTCCAAACTGTTTGTTTTTTCTTCTTCCTGTTTGGAAAATTATAGATTCTGGATTTTTAATGTGGGAGGAGGAGATGTAAACACTTTAAGATGATTATTTATTTTCTTTATTAGTTACAAAGCTTAATAAATGAGTCACTGATGGCACAGCACTGTGTTTTACATCTTTCTTTATATTTTACTTTCAACTAAAATTGCTTTGTGCAGGTTTAGGGGGTGATTGGCTGGAAAGATATTTCACAAAGGGAACATCAGTGAACAAAGGTTGAGAACCACTGCTCTAATACACAGACATGATCTAAAGTAGTATACTGAGGTACTAATGTTCAAAGGAAGAACTACAATATGAATACCACACATACATCAGTACAGATCCATACAACAAGTGAGCAAAGTGAAAATCAAAGTGATAAACTTCCAGTTCTGTGTCAGACGGAGGTGAGGTGTTGGACAGTTACTGCACATTGTGTGTAATTTGATGTATTTTATACTCGAGTACACAGCTTAGACTCTTGTGTTGTTACCAGTCTCCAGCAGTGAAGTGACTCGGCTGATACACAGATTTTATGTTGGTCTTTCACAGTATTAGTGAAACTGTTTCCCAGTATAAAGACACAACATGATGCAGAAAATAATGTTGCTGCTGCAGCTTCGTACGTCCACTGCTCTTTTCAAGGACTTTTTATTTCACTGCTTGAGTTTTTAACAGCAATAGCTACAAGTTACTTTTCTGATTAATATTTAATATGTAAAATATATGTATCTTAGAAATGCTCAGTTTAGATAAAATGTTTGTTCCTCTGTTACCTTTGTCTGAGCAGCAGTAGCAGACGGACACTGAGCTGAGGGACCGTGTCGTTATTTGTTAAAGGACGTCGTCTTCTGAGATCCTCTGCAGAGTCTGTGCACAATCTCACACAAAAACTCAAAATCCACGATTAGCCACCGTATCAGTAATCTGTGAATTTTCCTCCCCTGCTGAACTCAGTATCTAACTCCAATATCAGTCAGACTGAGAGATACGCATGGCCGGGGTAAAAAACACAGACGTGGACACAACAGGAAATCAAAAGCAGTTTGTGGACATTGTATAAGGTAATCATTTTACCTGGCAACAGCACACTTGCAGACAAGATTGCTTGATATTCACAAAAATGATTTCTTCATTGGAAAGTAACTGAGGCGCACTGAGCTGGAGGCTGGTTTAAAGGCTCCTGTACCGCCCCCTGATACAGGATGTCAGCTGGATGTAGAGAGTGGAGGTTACCCCCTCACACACCTTCATCCTCACACTCCCTCCTCTCCCTCCTCACTGTGAATATATTTATTTATTTCCTCTCCTTTGTCTCCGCTCGCTCCTCCGCCGTGTGCTGTGAAGTTTTGATGTTTCGCTTTCTGATGCCCAGCTCACCCGAATCTGTTTGTCATCTTCATTTATTTCTCTTTGTCATCTTGATGTTTTTATGCTTTGTGGTTTCCATATTATTGATTTTCTTTTTTTTTTTTTGACTCTTTAGGGGTGAGATGCTTTTACAAGCCTGCCGGGGCGTCGTCGTGTGATCTGCAATTTTTGTTGCGTTAGTTTCATTTGAAGACACAAATAAAGTAAACCTCACTTACCCTCTGTTAGCTGCAGATGAAGAAAGTAGCTCAGAGCTTTACACCTGTCTGACATCAGCCTTGGATATCTGCTTTATACCTAAGCACAAAATCACACTGTGTTATGTTGGTACTGCACTGCTGCAGCACTCTGACTCTGACTCCTTATGCGAGTGCACTTCTTTGGAGAAGGGGTTATTCATTGAATCAATAGGACTGGAAGATTTTTTTTTAAGTAACTGTGCTGCTGATATGATCCTTGAGTTTTGTTACTGATTCCAAAACAGGACTCGTTTCCTCCAATGAAAATCTTTCAATCGAAAAAATAAAATTGACCTGAATAAAATAACCTTCAATTAGCAACATTTTGATTCCACTCAGCAGATCAAACGCAAACACAACTTTCAGTGTTTGGCAGTTTACTCACAAATTTTTGATACAGGCACCCAGAAAATGAATAAACAAATAAATAAATCCCGTTTGATAATGAGACTACATTTTTTTTGTCAGCTTTACAAAGAATGGTGGGAGATGAAGCAGCAGGACACCAGATGAGACAATTTCACAATTTGCTAAATAGCGACTGAAATAGCAGAAATAATTTAGATCAGTGATGTTCGCAGTGGCATGAAAGACGGATACGGGAGGGAGGACGGTTTAAAGGAAGAGAATTAAAAAGAGTTTGAGGTGAACTAAAGCAATTTGTAGGTTAAAAGAAAAATCCAGAGCCAATGGAGGGAGAGAAGGGAGTAAACACCACAACTACTAACCACAGAATATCTGAGATTACAAGAAATAATCTGTAATCTATGGTTGCACATCATAATTAAATCCTAATTATGATTCACAGTGGTATTTAGCATTCAAGAAATACTAATGAGTTTAGCTCAGAGTCATCACACGTGGAGACATCTTGGTCTGTTTAGAAGAGACTGATTTGGACGAGCTGATCCTGCTTTTGTGCATCAGACACGAGAAGACACTGGACGGATGCAGGATGTTGCTTCTACAGGTCCAGCAGTGCAGACCGATCCTCAGGGTGTGGCATCTGTGCTTGAACCAACCTGCAAAATACCGTATTTTCCAGACTATAAGCCGCTACTTTTTTCCGACGCTTTGAACTTAAACACCGGTGTGGCTCATGCATCGGCGGCACGAACCTCGTTGGCTTTTTACAAGCTAGCAAGCTCCGATTGCTAGCTAATGTTTTCATTATGACTGTGCTAGTGTGTGATCACCTGAAAGGAGAATTGTAGTGAGTTTGTTATCATAGGATGAACCTTTGATCTACGTAGGGAGTGGGTCTGATCTCACTGTGCAGCGGGTAGAGACGTATCGAGAAGGGACGTAACTAACGTGACGCCCACTGTTGGTTTGTGGACCATATTTGAATATGAAGGGAGGAGTGAGGAGGCGGGTCTAACTCTTGAGTCTGAGATCACTGCTCAATATGTATGAGACTTGACTGTCTCATTGGAGACACCTGCCAATCAGACTACCGTATTTTCTGGACTATAAGCCGCTGCTTTTTTACGAATTTCAACCCTGCAGCTTAAACACTGGTGTTTCTCATGTATTGGCGGCACGAAGCTCGTTAGCTTTTTTCAAGCTAGCAAGCTCCGTGTCACTGATACATTTACCCTCGTCACATCAGACCCGGTCAGAGTGGACCACATGAAACTGTTCGAATAAATTCAATAGCGGCTTATAGACAGGTGTGCTCAATAGTCTAGAAAATACGGTAAATCAATCTGGAAAAAAAACAAAAACAAACCCTACCTTTTTGTTTTTCTTTTTAATTTCTTTGACTCTAATCTTCCTGATTACAATCCTTGTTCTTCAAACTGCTCTGGCTCCGATTCACCATCGTACGGCAGAGTTTGATCGTTTGGAAAAACCTCCAAGATTCTCAACTTCTCCAATCTGAAATCTTGTCCAAGGAAAAGCTGCTATACAAGAACAGGCCTAAATAAAACATGAATCTGGCCAGGTTTCACTGCTGCTGCATTTATTTTGGCTGCTCCAGAAACAGAGTGGAGGTTCAGTATGGAGCTTTACTTTTTCTGCATTTAGGAGTTG
This sequence comes from Pseudochromis fuscus, assembly GCA_900323345.1. Classification (NCBI taxonomy): domain Eukaryota; kingdom Metazoa; phylum Chordata; class Actinopteri; family Pseudochromidae; genus Pseudochromis; species Pseudochromis fuscus. The sequence goes on along the minus strand of OOFC01025850.1, from coordinate 2,877 downwards.
TAAAGAATGGCTGGTAATCAGTGGCAGGATATTTGATTTAAGAGGTTGCAATCTGCCCACTCAGCGACTAAAATAACTCCAATATTTTAAAAGCAAATGCTGCAGCACTCAGAGAAAGTACAGTAGCTGCAGGATGGATGCAACACGGAGGACATTTTGTGTGTCTGTCATTGCAGTTTTCATAGGAAAACCATTCACAGCCATCAATTAATCATCTGTCTCCGCCGTGTGATGTCTTGTAAGTGAAGCTGTGCTGCCTTTGGGGTTCAGGTGGTCTTGACAGCCTTAAAGCATGTGGCTGTATCTTCGGTCTCGTGCTGTGTCAGCATCATCATCATCATCATCGCTAATGTTGTTTAACCACCTGGGACGGAGTCACTACCTCCCGTCCTGCCAGCCGGTCCTCGCCGTGCAGACCCCCTGCAGCCTCCACAGTGCAGGGCTCACCTCAGGCAGAGCACGACGGGCTCCTCTGTTATAAGCATATCATCAAGTTTGCATGAGCCCGTCTTTGTGGAAAGTAGGTCACGGCTGCCATCTGAGAATTAGGAGGAGAGAGCGTTGCTTTCGTTCAGATCCTCTGCATGCAGGGATGCTGTGAGAAGTTCTCGGCCATGTGACTGACCCAGCTTCTCCCACGCCCCCACCACCTCAGCTCCTGCATCTGCAGGCAGCCCTCGCGCCTTAGAAGATGCATACTAATGAAGCGCCTTCCCCCCTTTTAACAATCAAAAGATGCATTGAGGATCGAGGGGGTGAAAACTACTGAAGGCTCTGCTGTTTCGGCCAGGATTAGAAAAACCCTTTAAAGCCTTGCAGCAGCAGCAGCAGCAGCAGCAGCAGCTTCCAGGGGCTTTCTGTTGACATTTAGTGGAGCTTCTGCTTTTGTACAGCAGATGAGTCAGTGTCGCTGCTGTGTGCAACAATTGTCAAATTTGGGAGACTGAAGGAGGCAGAAAAAATCCTCTATCTCCCTATTTATACTGTGATTGGTTCCATGGTGGCATGAAAAATATAAAATACACCAAACTGAAATGTTTCCCTCGTGCATTGTTAATCAATTTCCATCTCTTTTCATGCACCATGTTCTGCTGGATATATTTTTTTTTACTCCTGATGTGCTGTACGTCTCTTGCAGGGAACACTGATCAGATACCTGCATCTCTTAGATATCAACTCGTGAACACAAGACGAGTCAGATTTGTGTCTAATCAGGTAGCATGAGCTTTACTGAAGCTTTATTACAGTTAATCATGTTTAAACATGGTTTCTGTAGGCTTAGTGAAACCGCACTGAAAGCAGCATTATAGCTAATTCCTTCTTCTGCGTGATATTGATGGATGATTCATAGTGTGAGGCGTTGTGCGATGGCGGTGGCTTGGAAACGCTCTTTTCTACTCCATCTCCCTCCCCTCGCTCTGTCTCTCCCTCTGCTCGTCCATCTCGCTTTCTCATCCACACACACACACACACACACACACCATTCATTTCCTCAGAGATAACCTCCTCCCAGGTGAGGATGTATGTCTGACCCTCACAGTGTCCATCACAGCGTGTCGACTCCCACTGGACATCACCAACATAAGAAAAAAAAAAGCCCAAAGCGTTTTTCTCTGGCGGCCTCCTAATAAGGCTCCTGCTTATTATTCATGTGGGATGTTTAGTGTTTCAAAAAACATCAATCATCATGTATTATCAAGTAGGATGAGTCACCCCCACTGTCCTCCATGTCAGCGATGACTGGCAGAGCTGTGTGAATAATGCAGCTGTCTCGGTTCTCACTGAGCATCAGCCATGTTGTCCTGCGCCGCGTGCATGTTGATGGATGCTATTCAACGCCATTCTCTCTCCTCGCCTTTTGTCAAAACGAAGAATCGCTCTTTTTTTTTTTTTTACAAAGCTCGGCTTCAGAAATGAATTGTTCTTCTCTGAGCATTATTCATTCATATGCAGCCTTGTATTGTTTGTAATTGCCTGGCTTTATAATCTAAGTTCGCCGCGTCTTTGGGACTTCAGATGGTTTCTGTTCGGTGTCGCCTGAGCTCTTTCTCAGGTGATCGGGTCACAAGTGGGCAGAGGTGAATACGAGTGTGAGCGGGCACCAATGAGAGCTGATCATTTAAACCAGGGGTGGGCGATCCTGGTCCTCGAGGGCCAGGATGACCAGATTCAAATGACCAGATCATCATCCAGAACTCTGCAGAAGCCTGATAACGATACTGATCATTTGAATCAGGTGTTGGAAGAGGGACACATCTAAAACCTGCAGGATAGCGGCCCTCGAGGACCAGATTTGTCCACCCCTGGTTTAAACCATGTGTGGAGGTGGTCCATGTGACCACAGGGTGCGTACCGATGTTCCCCGGTCCGTTGTTCCCCCACTTCTACGGGCTGGGGAACATCGGTACCTGCACTGTAAAAAAGTCCCGATATTCCCCGGCGCCGCTGGTTCCCTTATGGAAGTTTTGGGGAACAGCGGTACAGATGAACACCGGGACCTATAAGACCAGGGAAGTGCTGATGTTCCCCCAGTGCTGCCGCTGAGCCTATACGCTTTTTCTTGTTCGCTCTCTGTCGTGAAGCTCTATGAATATGCAAAACGTGTGTTGCATCACTGCCGCTCTATAGACGGTCTCCGGCGGACGGCTTCCAGACTGAATTAAGCGGCACGTGTCATTTCTGTGACCCGAGCGGCAATGACTGCAAATGTGGAGACCAGTGAAGTGCATAAAAGACAGAAAGCAGAGGTCCCGAAACCCCGGACCGTGATCCAGACTGTCTCTGCTTTTACTGGGCCGCAACTCTGCAGCTACGGATCCACGACTGCGGCGTTTCTCTTTATACCTGGGATATTGAGCCATTTTGTGTCAAAGAATA
>OOFC01025839.1:0-36714 GCA_900323345.1 Pseudochromis fuscus | reverse complement strand
TCGAATAATTGGATAAGTAATGCTTGTTAAGGTGCAGTAATAAATAGCGCTGTCAAACAATAAAAATTTGCTTGAGGGTGGTTTGTCGCAAGCTGGGCGACGGGTTAGCTTAAGTGCTAGCAGAATCCCCGACTAACATATGCTTCCCGTTAATGTGGTATTTCAAACAGGAAGTTCTTCGGTGAAGACTCCTTCCTGCAGAGTGTCCGTCATACTTTGTGTTGGTCGACTGTCCTTCTTGGTTTTTGTGTACTCACATTTCCCATGGAGAGGGTCAACGTGCTATTTAGCCTTCTGGAAAAAATCGTAAAAATCCAAAAGCCGTGCTGTTTTGCATCTTCCCTCTTTATTGGTTGGTTCTGCCGCCTGTCGCTGTCGTGCTGCCGCTTCTTTTTCTTGCTGTTTCTGTGAATAACGTCAATAGTGGGAACAATACTGCCCCTACCAGTTCCTGTAGGAAACTGCAAGTACAGATGACTTTTTCCCAGCTGGTATTTGATTTTACCAATGACAAAAACAATAATACGACGCATCGACTGTTGAATTTCCGCATTGATGAATTTTTATAATCGACATAATAGATTATGTCGAATAATCGTTGCAGCCCTAACCCCTGTTGCATCAGTTTTGACAGAATTACTACACATCTATTCTAAATCTAATCTTTTGCATTTGCACTTTGTATTCATAAGCGTGATGGTCCACCTTGCGATTGGATCTCAGTGTAAATACAGTGGGTAGATGGAAATGTGGACATGTCAACAAACAGCGCAGGTGAAGGGAAGTTATCGTGGTGTAGGTGCTGACCTTATTTTTCTTTGGCTGAGTTGTCTGTGGAGAAGGACAGGAAAAAGTTGTGCTGGGTTTTAAGTTGTCAGGCAGGTTTTTTTTCTTCATTTAAACCTTGTTTTGGTTGGCTCGTCGTACGGAAGCAAGAAATTAGCCCCGAATGTGCTGTTGAAAATCAGAGGAAGTCGCAATTTAATGGCATTTGTTGAAAATCAACACACACATGCACGATGATAACGACTACAATCAGCAGTTTGGTGCAGATCAGATTTGTGCACACAGTAGATCACGAACAGATACATGAGTGAAAATATTTTCACCAAGTCATATAGTATGTCAATATTTGAGTCTACATTTCATGTTTCAAGTCAAACTTTTAATTAAAATTTCTAAGGACAACACTGAACAACTTGTTAGAAATGTCAAAACTCTTTTCTCTCACTAAATAAAAACGTACAAGGACAAACTAATAAATACACCCTCACAAAGCAGTACAGCTTATTTATTCTGTCTTCCTGAGTGAGATCCTTTCCCTATAAACATAAAAGGCAGAGTGTTGTTTGTACAAGCAGTGCTCCCATGGATTTTAAAAACAAGCGTCCGAGCCCTCGGACAACTTGCAGCTCCGTTGGGAGTTTTTGCAAAACATGCTGGACTTTAGTTTGGACTTACTCAAGAGAGAAATGAGCAGAAAAGGCTCAAACACCTAGTTAACACCCCGCCAGTGTCTGCTACCTTTTAATTCATGCCTTTATCGTTTCTTGTTGCTTGGTTGCTCCCCCTCTCTTGTCTTCTTTATATATTTTTTTCCAATTACTTGAGTGCACAAAAGCCCTTCCCCATTTGGAGTGCAATAAATTATCGTCTCTTAATTAGGCAGCGAGGCGGTAAAAGCATGTCTGTCCAAGTTTGTTTCAACCTGACTGAAGATTTTATGATTGAGAGGTGCAAACTAATTGGATTCTTCGCTGGCTGTCCGGATAAAAATTGCAAGACTATCGGAGAGGGATTGAATGAGTGATTGAGTAGGAGGGAGAGAGGAGTTTTTTTAAGGAGAGAAGCCCAGAAAAAAGGGAGAAAATGCTGAGAAAGACAGATTGTTAGAGGGAAGAGAGGGGCAATGGTGAAGGATGAAGGGAAATGAGAAGCAGAGAGAGACAAGGGTAACGAGTATTTAGACACAGGGATAAAGAACAGTTAGAGATGCCAAGATCAGTTAGAAAATCATTCATCCAAAGGTGTAATTTCTTATGCTTAAAACCACAGCTGCTCACTTTCTGCAGGAGGATACGTTCTCCTTATTATTAAAATAAGTATATAATTAAAATATTCTAATGGCATTTTGTAAAAAACAAGACACATAGACAACTACGATCACTTCATATTTATTTAATTTCACAATTTCTCAATGTGAATGTGAAGTGAACTCCATCAGGTCCATATATTGATTGGTAGAAGTACCTGAGGAGCAGATGTTGAAACGCTTCACTGTTAAAAGAGCCAGCAGCCTTTTGTCTGCTGCTGTTGATGGTCTTCCTATCAAGGTTCATTCTGCCTGGCCTTTCCTCCATTGCTGCCTCTCGTTGATGGTGGAGTAGACGATCTTCACTACAGGGAACTCCAAGTGGAGGTTCATCAGGTTTGTTCTTCTAGGTCTTTGGTCAACACGAGTCCTAAGTTGGTGCCTCCGGTTTGGACAACCAAGATACCAGGAGGACTCTGTCGTGTGGAGAGCTCAATGCCCGAGGACACCTTAGACGAACCATTCAACTTTGGCACTGAGGCCGAGGTTCTCACCTAACTTCTGGTTGCCTGCAGCGGCAACCAGAAGTCTTTGTTGGGCTGTGTTTGGGTCAGATGCTGAGTTGCATCGCTCTCGAAGGGATGACTTTAGAGATGCTCGGTATTGCCGTTGAGTCTTTCTCATCAGAGAAATCTGCTTCGTTTCTGGGAAGGAATACTTAATAATAAATATAAAATGCATACATGCTATTGTTTCTATATTTATATAAAACACAGAGGGATACTTTATGGGACTGCAACTATATTATATCTCACTGATTCTTTGTTTGAATTCAGAAATTGTGGGAACAAAAGTGGTTAAACCTGAAGTAAACTACTAAAAGCATGGCATAGTGTTATCATATTCAATAATATATCCATAATGAGAGCTTTTAGTTTTGATAATCTAAGCACAGCTAATAATATTTTTGAGAGATTTATTATGAATTAAAATTTGGGTTACCCTGTATAATTGATAAAAACGAGACCTGCCTCACAGAGTAGCAGTTGTAACAATCTAGGTGTGACTACTCTGATTAAACAACCTCTAGGTCACATTTTGTAACATTTTCAATCATTTATTAGTTAATTATGTTGATTAAACTACAAGTTCAGCTCAGAAATGATTTAATTTTATTTTTACAAACTAGTTTTTTTAATATTCATTTTGGTAGCTTCAGTACTGAGAGTTCAAGTTCCTCCCTGAACTTTCCAAAAAGCCCCTATCATTAGTGAAGTGATCATTCCTTCCCTTTCGGCCTTAATTGTGCCCCAGGCTTTGCCTGATCAATACACTGAATTGTTCATCACAAAGGCCATTGGCGCCGTGTCTGGTGCAATAGATTACAAATGCAAGGCTGGAGCATACATAATAAGTTTCTGCTTAAGATCTGATGCATTAAAAAAGAAATGGGGGGTTGCATTTCAGACATCACAAGGGGCACTTTTGACTTTTATTCCAAAGGTAACAACCTATAAGAGGAGTCCTGATAAGCTGGTGAACCGGACCTGAGTCTTATTAATGACCCTCTTTGTCTGGCGTCCCTTCCTGAGGCAGTAATACCAAAGCTAGACGAAGTAAGTAATAAGCCACAGGATTGTTTTTCAAGATGCTAGCGTTGCTTTTAAGTCATGTGCTTTATACAGGCACGACAAAGACAAAATTATTTGTTAGAATAATTGTGCTACATTAGTATCAAGGCTTAGCTGTGCTGGAGGCCAGGATGAGGGCAACAATAAAAGACCTGCTCCCTCCAAATCCCATGCCTGCATTTAGCAGAGACTGTAGAGGGACTAATTGCTGGATAAGAAAGTGGAGCAGTCAGTTTTTGTGTTTCTTGAAAATAAAGCCAGGGAACAAGCTTCAGGTCTTCTTGGAGGATCTCCCTGTGGTCAGCTGGAGATGCAATTGGCCAGGCAGCTTTCAGGCCCCTTGTAACTACTCTCCCTCATCACAGGTGAGCCCCAGCCAACAGCCAAATGCCTTGCAGCATCCTCCTAGATGTATTTAAGCCAAGTGAAGGGGGCCATCCCAGACAAAGACGAGCCCCGAAGCACAATCTGGCTTCACGGAAATCAGCCAAGCTCCTGGATTGTTGGTGGCAACAAACTCCACAGCTCTGGTGGTCATTACGAAGCTCCAGCAGGAGAGAAATTCAGCAAGGAGATGGTTGACAGGTGTCACAAAACCACCGGGCCTTCCACTTCCTGTCAGAGACGATCCGGAGAGTCCTGCAGCTGCCCACACCTCTCAAGCTAATGAGTGACCTGAAACCTGTTAGGCACAATCGCTAATAACTTTGGCTTAATAACTATAATTTCACTATCAGACTAGCAATTATTTTGTCAGAGTGGGTGTGACATTTCTGAAATAGTGGCTATTTAGTTTGTAATGTTTAATAATACTATGATAGCCAAATGATCCCCTTTAGGATAAAAAGGCACAAACCTCCGAGCGATTTCTCCCGATGTGGCAAAGATTCAGTATCTGGCTCACAGACACTTCAGCTTTTTCACACAGGGCATGGGTGTGTTTTCTTTTTCATCTCAGGTCTCAGAAAAAAGGCTCCTGCTTCACACTAAAAGCCCCGGAGCCTGCTTTCATGTGGCACCCATGTGACATATAGAGCAGAGCTGAAGTAGCATGAAGTGCTTGAAGCAATTATTCACCTCTCAGACGTCCACATGATGTCCTGGTGTAATTTGTTAGGGGAGAAAATGTGTGTATTTCTTCTGTTACTTGTACCCTTTTTGAAGCAATTGTATGCAGTTTTGTCCTCCACTTAGTTACTTTAGTTTGCTTGAAATTTAGACGGGAGTGTGCCAAAGCTTGTAGCCCCAGACTGACTCCATGATGCTAAGATCAGGGATCTGTGCTGTCATACTATCTGCTGCAGGACTCCTTGTTCTTCTTGTTGCTGTGATTGAGTGTAGCTGTGTTTCTGGGCTCACTGTCATGGTGCAGAGTGAATTTAGGAGTACCGTATTTTCTGGACTATTGGGCACACCTGTCTATAAGCCGCTATTGAATTTATTCGAACAGTTTCATGTGGTCCACTCTGACCAGGTCTGATGTGATGAGGCTAAATGTATTGGCAGCACGGAGCTTGCTAGCTTGTAAAAAGCTAACAAGCTTCATGCCGCCGATACATGAGCCACACCGGTGTTTAAGCCACAGGGTTCAAAGCGTTGGAAAAAAGTAGCGGCTTATAGTCCGGAAAATACGGTAATATGCATTCTGCCTTCCTACCATAGACTGTAGAAAAGACCAAGCTAACATGATGTTGCTTGTTGGTTTGTGGAGTTACACTTTGAAGCCAGGAGTTTGGGGTTTGACCAACACCATGGTGGTTTTATTGGAGCCAGAACTGACCATATTTGGATACGAGAAGGCAGGTCTGACCCTTGAACCTGAGGACACTGGTTCAGGTCTGGTAACACTGGTTAGCAGACCTCTCAAACTAACCATGCCACTAAAACATTTACTCAAAGGTGAAAGGATTTTCAGATCTACTACCAAATCAAGGAACTTCAGGTAATGACATCAAAATGATTTGAAAAAATGAGTTGGTACCAGAGTGTTTTGGAGCCAGCCTCTAGTGGCCATCAATGGTATTGCATTTCCACAATGGCTTCGCTTTTGATATCTGATTGCTATATGAAGTCTATGGTTCCTACAATTTAATAGAAGTAAGACCACATTGCAATGCTGGATCCATCTTTCTATATGGTCATATTTTGAGTTATCTGACCACACTTGGTGGATTTAGCTGGTCTCCTCTGTTTTTTCAGACAATCCTAGACTGACTCCATGATCTTGAGATCAGGGATTTCTTGCAGGACATCTTTGTTTTGCTGAAGACTGACAACTGCAGAGTACTCTTGACCTGTTCATTATGCCACAGTTTCTAGACAGATTTTTTTATTGGCCTCAAAGGTCTGCTGCTCAGTTACCCATCTTACCTGTTTTTATATGCTTTCCAACAAACTTTTTTTGACCTTATTTTGTCCAGTAGTCAGTGGGCACTCGGTTATTTTCCCTCTACCTTAGAGCCAGTGTGGAAAAGGTTAACACAAACAAGTTCAGCCTACTAACTGAATCCCCTTCAGGAATAATACAAAATGACCGACAAGCTCCTGATTGCGTATTGATTGCATTTTCAAATCACTGCTGAAACATTATGACTGCAGTCGAGTCTTTTTTACATACTCACACACATTTTCTCCCCTAAAGTAGATGTACCTATGGTTTTCTAATAATGCAGCAGTGAGTTGTGAGGATTTAACGGTGAGTTGCAGAAATCACCGAATGACCGATGGCGAGCCGAACAGGAACTGCATTTCATTCATTGATTTTCTCATTTAAATGCAATAAAGTTTAAGTCAGTAGGTATGAGGAGAGATGTGTGACGTATTATAATGGGCAAATCCATGGATGCATAGATTGCCATGGATGACAATCGATTCATTTGTACCTCTTTCTTTGATGCAAGCATCGACACACACTGAGTTTCCACCATTTCAAGAGAAGACATTGACTTACATTACCTCACCCTATCCCTACCTCTTATCCTAACCTTGAACCAAGCCTTAAACCTTAGATTTAACCAGATTTATGTCCCTACAATCCCGTGATAGAAAGAAGTTCAATAGTCATTGTGTTGCCATTCACTACAAGTAATTCAGTGACATTTTAGTGGGGATGGGGGCTGATTTTCCTCAATCCTAACAGTGACATCTGCTGGACATTTAGAGGAGTGAGTCCCCCAGTAGACGACACAGAGTGTGAGACTTCTGCATATCCATCCACAGAAAGACTTAAATAACAACCTTTTGTTTGCTTCATCGAAATCTTACTTAACCAGCCTGTTACGATTGGTCAGAAGTACACCGAAATAGTCTTTTAAATGCACTTTTGTAGCATTTAGATCCAAAATGGACGACCGAGACTTAGTGATGCACTAGTTGGACCCAGCTTTATTTTATCTCTTGTTGTTACTGTGTTCTGTAGCAAATACTTGCCCCATTTTCCCCATCATCTCCCGAGGGAGTTGCTATTATTGCTCATCTCAAAATGCTGCCATTGCCAGAATTTGCTTCAAATTGTCAGCAGGAAGTAGCCACTGATACACTCCCCGCTTCCACACACACACACACATAAGGATGGTTGAAGCCTATAGAGTGCATGCACAGCTCCCTCAGGAGCTCCAAGGCTGTGTCGTTTGGAGTCTCTTCTCTGTGCCGTGAAAAAAAAAAAACCCTCCGGGGACTGCAGAGCCTCTAGACTGGCCAGATGAGAGCAGTTGCAGTGGTAGCAGCACAAACAGTGCAAGACACTGAAGCAACTCTGTGTATGAAAGTGGGACAGTGTGTGCCTAAAGGAGAGTGAAGTGGTCTTTTGAAGGAAGGTCAGTGGCTCAAATTCCCATGGGGTGAAAAAAAAAAAAAACTGAATGACTAAGAGTCTCTAGATCTTGATAAAGTATCCTCAAGGTGCCTTTGGGCCAAAAAAGTCTCTTTAAACTGCTGGACATTCACAGCAGTTGTCATGTGTGAACCAAGCGGCGCATCAGTGCACAAAGTTGTGTAGAAGAGCAACACAAGCTCAGCAAATCTCCCCTGATAAAGGTTAATAAAATAGTTGGTCCCCAACCTTTTGCGGCACATTTCAGCCAAGCGACAAAATCCCAAGACGCATTAAGTTACTGTATCGATTATTTGAAATGTCACATGAAGTCTCGTATGAGAGCACAGCGGGGTCAGTGAGCACATTTAACTGCTGAACTCGGCTCAAATTGTATCAAGTTGGAAGAAAAGGTCAGAATTTAGGCTCTGGAAATTTATATTTTATTTTTAGACTGTAAATTCAATTGCTGGACCAAAATATGATGCTCAGAACCAGATATTTCGTTTTTAAAGAGGCGCAGATGGCCTCACATTGTGATTCATACATATGAGTATCATTTGTGTCAAAGATGTAAAACTGTGAAACTGGGATGTGATGACACATTGGACTAATTATAGTCAGGGAGTAACCCAGATTGCTTTGCTCGCGCCTTCACTGTGTCGTCCAGTGTTCTGTCATTTGGATTCGGACACAATTTATAAGTGTAATTAATAAGAGTATATAGGAATCGTAAAAGTATATTGTGTGGAGAGGAGAGCTAATGACTAGTATAAATGTATCTTCAACACATCCTCTGTATTCCAGGTTGAGCCACAAACACCTTCATTATTCGCGGATGCTGACCTGTAAATTGTCTTTGTGTCCCTTCCTATTGTTTGCTCAGTGGAGCGCTGGGTAAACTCATTTCGCCGGCGAACCGTGTGAACGGCGCATAAGTCGTCAGCTGGTATAGTTGTCTAGTGATGAATCCTCATCTGAACCCCCCCGGCATCTTAAGAAACAATCGCTCTTGGAAAAATCAGGAAGAGCCTCCGGTGTCCACAGGAAGTTCACGCGGCAAACTTCCCCTTCCACAGGAAATGCACGAACTCAGGTGAACTCACTTGAAGGAGTGTGACACTGGGTGATTCATCATGTGGAGGAGGCTGTCGAGGTCTTTGATGTCTTACGCGGCATCTGTTCCTGTAGTGTGAAGTGGCAGTGGAGTGCATTGTTGATATAAGAATATTGATTATCGCCGCTTTCAGTGACTGAACGAGCGACTTTTCCTGAAGGGCGCCGGTGACTTTACTCCGGACCAAAATGCCAGAGTCTGAACTTATTGAATTTGCCTGGATTTCCTCAGTATGTGATCTATGTCTGCGCGGAGAGAGACAGAAATGGCTCCTGGCACTTCACCCCGTCCTGTTTTATGAGATCGGCTCTTGACATTCTCACACACACTGCTACATTATTACTTCACCAGAGGAGAAAAAAAAGAAGAAGAAGAAGCTTGCTTTAATGTGAAAAGGAACAATGTTTATTTTCCACTTTCTCATATCTCAGACAACAGTGATGTAAGCACTCATATCCTGTTTTCCATAAAAATGTCCACAGAGACAGAACATATAACACCATGGTCATAAAGTTCAAATGGAAACATTAAATTAAGCACTATATATTTGTATCAGATACAACGCAACACACTGTTTGTTATTTGCCCTCCACACTTTTCTGGATTTTGAAATACAACCAAATCTTTATATTTACACCGAGGCGCGCCATTTTTGTTATTACATATAATCTAAATTACAGCTTTGCCTGTGTCCCTTTTGGGAGTTTTTGTTGTGTAAGGATCTCTATCCCTTTACTTAATTAAAGATAATTCTTGCCATGATTCAGCCATTGACTGAAGTGAAGAACTGGGTGCACCCTATCATCATTGTGCAACAAGTCTGAGGACAGCCCCCTGTGCATGGGCGTGTTGTCTTAATAAAATGATTTCCAAACAATATCCTGAATGCAAATCGGACTAAAAAGGACCCACGTGTAAAAACAACATGTAAAATAGCATATTCTGAAAATTGCCCCAAAAAAACACTCAAATGTGCATTTTTTTTTTTACCCCTTCAATATCAACCTGGGGCTACAACTGTAACACAACTCACATATTATGTATCACATAAAATCATGATGACACGACTTGTATGACTGCCCGGAAACAAAAAAATGAACACAACAGAACACAACACTTTCCCAATATGAATGCATGTTAATTGCACCAAAGGCTACAAAACCATGAATAAAGTATGTGCAAAAACAAGGTCTACATTGAAGGGAATCCTGCATTTAATATTAGCATAATGTTACTTCCTCTCTTTTTAAAAATAATTCAGCAATTAGAGTAAAATTTATCTGAACAGACAGCAATGGCTACTTTGGTTCCTCTTTAATGAACAAGGGGACAACTGAAGAGGTGGGGGAAGCAATGAATTTACAAAATATACATCTCTTTTTCTGCGCTTTCCAGCAACCGTGATTTGAGTGTACTTTCAGGGATCAAAGTGCTATATCTTATAAGGTGATGCAAAAAATAAAAAGGATTTGTGGCTTGTTTCCTTGTTGCCATGGTACAAATATGCCCATCGTAGCCCAAAGTGCCTTAGAGTAGGTATTTTTAGTCCATTTGTCCTGATCTGACCCCAGTTTAATGGTCGTCCATCTAGACTGGCTTTTCACACATCTAACACAACGTCAACCAGCATCACTTTAGGAAATCATGATGAACTAAAAATCACTTTAGAGAAGCTTAACAAAATAAGACCCCGCAAATCTTTTCTGCACTTTAAAGCTGCACGAGGTGAGGTTGCACAAATGCCTGTTGGAGAAAGTGAAGCTTTGTGCGTTTATCCCATAACAGCCAGTCTGTGATAGCATGTATCAAAGAAAACCAAACGGGGAAATAAGAATGTATCTGCTGAGTCCAGCTTTATTTAGGACGGAGAGCTCGCCAGCTGCTGTTGGAGAGGAGACAGTTTATATTTTACTCTTTTGTCACTGCCTCTTGCACATGAACAGAATTTAATTTCTGTAAATAGAGGAGAATTAAAGAGGATGGATGACTTTTCTGTTCTCTATCCAAAGATTTTGCAACTCTTGCCCAGTGCAGCTTTAAAAGTAATGAGTTTATGCTGTAGCTTTCAGTTGTCTGGCTCCAGTCCCTCTAGATGGTCCGGGATGGGTAGACCGGTGAGGATCGTCAGACACTTATTCCACACGTTAAACACGGGACACACGGGCTGGACGAAGGAGACGTGAAACGTGTGCAGGTGCTGGGAGCCCACGGCGTCGTAGAAGGTCAGGTACCCGGCGTCGTAATCCAACAGGACGCCGACGCGGCGCAGGTGGGGCGAGGGCTCGATGGCCAGCTCCTTGCTGTTGTGGCGAACCACCCAAGAGTTGTTGCAGCGGCAGAGCACCCAAGAGGCCGAGTTCTTGCCGATCCACTCGTGCTTGGGGGCTGATTTGTAGGCGATGCCTACAGCGTACCTGGGGAGGCAGAGGAAGACTGTGTCATCACAAGTGAAGGAAAGACTCCAGAAGTTATCGGTAGAAGTTTATGGCCCTCACCATGTGCTCCCCCCAATCAGAGCCTCCCAGTAGTGACGCCCGCTATCGATGAAGACATTTCCCACCACGCCGTAGCTGCTCTGGCTGGTGAACCGCTCCTGGCTGTGGCCCTTCTTGGACGTGGTTTCATCCCGCTCCACCGTCAGGTTATCGTGGGACACCTTCAGCTTCTTGTGAGCAGATTTCGGGTCCAGCTTGAACGGCTGGCCTGGTTTTAAAAACAGAAAACCATAGAAGAAGTGAAGCAGGAATGTGTAGAGTTTCATCACAGGGTGCATTCATTTTTACAACAGAGAAAGATCCATTTCTGTCTTCGTTTTCTTACTGTTGGTCTTCAGAGTCCCCGGTTCACTGCTCCTGCTTCCCGCTTGGTTAATGGCCTTGACAACAAAGATATACTTGGTGCCACTCTGCAGTCCGTGCACTGTGTAGTGGTTCTGCTTGATGTTGGGAACAATCATCCAGCTTTCCAATGAGTTACATAAACCTGGGAGGAAATGGATAAAGACGACAAGGCAGAGACAACAAGATGCAATGTTATTCAATTCATCCTTAAAGATGATATCTGAGCTTTCAGTTGATTTCGTAAACAAAGTCTGGAAGGAGCCTCCTGAAAAATACATGTAACCATGACTGCAGGCACTTTGAGCACAAAGAAAACAACAGGAGAAAATCTATTTACTTCAAAGTTTTCTGCAGAGGGCTGATGTACAGCTGTGTGAAAGGACAGCACACTAAATAACCGGTTGTGTGCGAGCCTGTGGGTGAAGGAAGCAGGTGAAAGGGTGCGAAAAGGCACAAGAGGAAACTATTCACACCTCGTTGGCTTCATAGCCGCACTATGCTCTCAGTGGTGTGTGTGTGTGTTTTCAGTCTGTGCTTTTTATTTAATGGCACTTCAGCACTGCTGCACGACCTCCTCAGGCATGTGTGAGTGTGTGTGTGTGTGTGGATGTGGGTGTACACTTTCCCTCCACGCCATGACTTTGCCTGTGGAGATTGCTCAAGAAGGTACTGCGATGGTTGTTGTTGGGAAAACCAGTAAAATGATATTTCATAATGAGCAACTTAACTTCACTTTTCTAATGTTACAGTGTCGTACAAATACATTTGTCACCTTCTTCTGAAAACCAAAAGAAAAAATAAGTCGTTAAAAGATATAATATAACTATATAAAGATATATAACTTCCTTTTGAGGTTTGTTTAGTTGTTTTATTTTATTATTCAATCATAATTGAGCTAAGCTAAAGTAGCTAAACTCAGCACAGATTGCACTAGTTTTATCAAATTGTATTTAAATTGTAAAATAATATATTGAGCAAATGATTAAAAATAAGATTTTATAAATTTCCAGATCGGGAAAAGTCTGGAAAATGGAAATTAGTATATATCGAGTAATATTCATATAATAATAATAATGAAAACAAATGATTCATTCTATAATTTATTTACATGGAACACATCTATTTACCGTATTTCCCGGACTATAAGGTGCACCAAAAATCCTTTAATTTTCTCAAAAATCGACAGTGCGCCTTGTAATCCGATGCACCTTATATATGGATCAATACTGATTAATTATGGCTGCCGTAGTCAGGGAGCGTATGTTGTGATTGCACTAACGTTTGATTTACCGTAGCGGTATCAGACTGTTTCTTTTACTGAATCAGGGAAAAGTTCCCTCCACGTTTGTGATGCACTAACTATGTGATAAAAAGTTGCACTACCAGTTGTACCTTGCTGTTGGTAAAAGATAAAACTACGTCACTGACGTTACCGCGGAGAAAAAATAAAACAGCTGTTCATGTAGCTTTGAACTGTGACAAATGGAGTTGGAAATACATTGTTTTCAACGAAGGCGGCGCAAATACCGGTAAGAGCTACCAATACGTACGGTAACGTATTGTGAATGTACTAGCTTGTTTTGGGAGTTGTCAGAACGTTGGTTTGTTTTCTATGAATAAAGTTTGACTGATTGACTTATCTGACTGTTTTGTTGACATTCACTTTAGCGCAGCTTCATCTAGATGGATGATAACACAACCCCAGACACTACAGTAGTTTCTATTATATGCACCTTATAATGTGGTGCACCTTATATATGAAAACAGTTTTAAAACAGGCCATTCATTAAAGGTGCACCTCATAATCCGATGTGCCTCATAGTGCGGAAAATACGGTAATCAAATGTCACAAATTATTAGCATTTTTTTCACCGAGAAGTCTGGAAATTAGCATCTGGTAAAAGTTTGAAAAAGTGTAGGAACCCTGATAATAGTTGTCGACACCTGCATTAATTCCTTATGAACTTCCTGTGTGTGTGCAATTTGAATCCTCTAGGGGAAAAAGGACAACTGAGGCCTGGCTAAATCAAAGACAATGTTAGCTAATTATACTACTAATTATATGTTTAGTTTTGTTCGAACCAGTCCCAGCATTGACCAATAGAGGGATTAAGACAAACGAGGACATGATGATGAGAGCATCACACCATGTAGGCAGAGTTAATTGCTGAAACTCTTACTGTAACTATTCCCCCTGGGATACACTTGAAGTGAAAACATTAATTAAAATAATGAAGGATCCTGCAGTTCCTCACATATCAAACACTGTGGCAGATCATCTTGTCATACAGGAAATCCAAGGCTGCACCCAACAATTACACATTAAAGATGTTTTTTTCTTGCATTAGCATTACAAGATATTCTGAATTGCTCCCGAGGGGAAATCTTCAGGCACGTGACTGAGATGCCAAAAGCAAACACCTCTGACGTTACTGGATGAGATGAAGACGAGGGGAGAATCTTATTGAACCGAAAGAGACGGGGATGTGAAGGCAAAGGGGAAAATAAAGTGTCACATTAGTTTAACAGCTGTCGGGAACTGTAAAGTAATGAGACGGCAATGTTAAAGGTGTAACCTTGGAAAGACGGGGGAAAAAAAAAAGTGTGCAGAGGTGGAGAAAGACATAAAGGAGTGCATCACATTTTTGCTGTGAGGTGTTTGAATCTTCTGAAAAGAATAGATGAAAGACACAGCAAAGGCAGTTTGATTGAAAGGGAGCAGAGGAGCTTGTCTTCAGATGCCCTGACCCCATTTTCTTCCTTGTAGTTGTTGTTCACTGGTGTGTGCTCATGATTGTCTAGGTCTTGTGTGTATTTGTGTGCGTATCCCTATGTACTCTCCGTGTCTGTTGTTGTTCTACAAGAGTCACAAAAAGCTGATCTGCAGCTGTCGTCTCGATATGACGTCGCACCTTCAGCGCCACTTCAACCTAAATGTTTCGTAGCAGATCTCAGCGCAGCCACTGATCTTTTTAACCGAGCGCTCGACGCACAATGCGGATACACTCATTGTCAAATCTCATTCCCCTTCACAAGCCGCAGTCATTTGATGTGCGACAACATCTGAGGGAGATAGTAGCAGAAAGGCCAGAGGCTTCACTTCAGGAGCTTCCACTTGCACTTCAGTGCTATCTCAGCTCTCAGAAAAAAAAAAGAAAAAAAAACGCACTTCAACTCCCAGGGGAACTAGTGGCGACCAGCAGTGCAGCGTGTTGTACAGAGCAGGCCTCAGATCGAGATAAAAGTCTGTGATTGTTAAGCAGAAAGAAGTACAGCTGAGATTTTATAAATAGCACCTCTGCCTCTGTCCCCAAAGTTTGACTGGATGCATATTTTCTTTAATTATTAGTATTTATTTATACAACGTAATCAGTTGAAGCTCTTATCAGTGTCCTAATCTGCACCCTCACTTCCCAGCCCCGCCCCTTTGTCCAAATATGGTCCAAATATCAACCGAAAACAGCAGCTTAAATCATCAAAAAATGGTTGCAAGTATCTTTTCTTTTGTAAAACACCAGGATTTAATATAATATTGTAGGTTTATACTCCTTAATCTTTTTTATTATCCCTTGTTTTACTTTTATTTGGTGGATAATCTCCTAATTTTACGAGATGTAAGCAGGAATTATAATGTGAGCTACAACTTTGCCTGAAGATTTCAAGGAGGATGTTTCCCGCTGAATCAGATTTAAGTTACATCTCCTTGAAGTATTTTTTTTTTATTGCAAATTGCATTTATTGGGCGCTAAGGGTTTTACACTGCTGCAGCTCCACCTCCTGAGTGTGTTGGTGAGTAACCCTCTTCAACAAGCTCTCAGCTACAAAATATTACTCCAGTTAAAGTTAAATTCAGAGACATTTAAGTGTCATTTTGTTGTAAAAATGGCTCCTTTAGCTCAATTTAAAGAGAACTTTAAAATCCATCAAGTTCCTCATATACTCACTGGCAATGTTGGACTGTCCGGTGAAGATGGCGTACTGCAGCTCATAGGACACCACCGTGAACTCATCATCAGACGTCCAGTGAACGGTGATGGTGTCGTAGGAGGCCGTGCACAGCTCTTCCCTTATGCACGGCGCGCTCGGAGCTGCAACGAGAAAAGAGACCTCAACGAATGCTCTACTCCATTTGGATAAAGTTGCAAATTACATTAGCAACAGTCCAAAGCGATGACACACTCAAAGGTTGTCAGTAGTTAGAACAACAGTCGCCCTAATTAACCTTGTACATTTGGCTCAATTTATGAGTTTACAGGCTTCATTACGCGCAGGATTGAAGATGCTCTTTCCAGCAGAGTGGTAGGTTTTAAAGCAATAATAAAATATTCAGAGAAAAACACATTAACACAGTAGGAAGAGTAAATATCAGCATCCTTCCAGCTGCTGTTACATAACCGGAGATGCCACATTGTCTCTTTTACATTCACGTGTAAAACCATATTATGACTGTTTTTGCTCCACAGAGAATGAATAAATAAAGTGAATCTCCAATGTATTCATTTCATGAAGCCTCGAGTGGAAAGAAAATGGACTGAGGGAAAAGAAACAAAGATACAAAGGCGCAGCTTAAATTGATTGTAAAGCCACTTCCTATCTCTTTCTGTGTCTGTCACTCTCTCCCTCTCCCAAGCCTTCTGTCATGAGTGGCTGCACATAGTGGAGTGATTCAGGCTGATTCACTTAGCGAACAGGCCCGCCGGCGAGGCCCTCATGCATCGCGGAGAGTAAATACAAGCCAGCCATTTTCACCAGACCTTCAAGAACCACCACGTTGGTTTTTTTTGGTCCCTGGCGTGCACATAATTCATACAGTGACATTTTGATGCCTCTTTGCAAATGGGACATCGGAAATTAATGTTGAAAATTAATTTTTGGAGTTAATAGGCTGGGGTGTGTTTCTTCAAACGAAGCGCTTGAAGACAGCAGAAACTTCAAAAGACTAAAGAGGAAAATTTAAAGTTGAATCTTAATTAGAGGCAATGTTTGAGCTTCACGGTCAGCGAGGAGCTGAATCGAAAAAATCAAACTGGAGATCCAGCGAAAAGAGGCATCAAAGAAGGAAAACCACCAGGAGATGGTGAGGATGCACATGGACTGAAGCTTTATAAATTAGTCATCTGATCGAACCATTAAGGACTTGATGAAAAGATGTGGGTTTACCAGTGAGGTAATCCAGATTCTCCAGCAGCTTCTTCTCTCTGGTGAAGTCCAGCGCGAAGGTGTCGAAGGTGTCTGTGATGTTTATCTCGGGGATCAGCACTTGGGTTGATGCGGTTGCCATGGAAACCCTAGATTGTTACCATGCAGAAATGAGAGGATACTTTGTAATGTTACATCAATATATATTGTTTCCTGTGAAATACATAAAAATACAAACAAAATTACAAAAAGTGGTTTCAGTGTAAATCAATATGGAAAAAAAACATTGAATGACCACTGAATTTCAATTTTGTGAATAATTATCAAGTTTAATCCAGTTAATATATTTGTAACAATTGAAAATCTGCAGTTTTTTACAGATTTTAACAGATAATTTACACATTTCACAGCAGACCGTTGAATTTCAATCAAATGTATTAGTCATACGCATAAAATCATCCTTTATTTAATATTTCTAAAAGCCAAAAATGAGAAGAAATTAAATTAATCTTGAGAAATGTTCTTGTTTCTTGTGGTTGTATTAAGATATTTTTCATACAGGACCATTTCAAACTGCAACTGTATCAGTACTGTACACAATAACACAGTTGTTATTATTTTTAGAGACAAGCAGATTTGGCATTCTGCACCAGATCAGATAGGATGAGGTAACACAGATATACAGTATTAGTTGCTAAATTAAAAAATACTGAGCTCTTAATCTAAGGCAAATCAGCCTCCTAATTAGCGAAGCCGTGCAGATTAGATTCTGATTGAAACACGGCTTTTGTTTGAAGGACTAAAGGATAATGATTTCTTTTTATATCACTCCCTTTGTTTCTCCTGAGGATGCACATATTGGACACCAGGTTTTGTTCTCAATTGCCAAATCAATTAGTCAGAAAGCTTAAGCGGGGAGCCGAACCAGATTAGGCTAAATAAAAGATGAAATCCCTCTTCGCTTGTCTTGGCTGTCGGGGAAGTTAAGTACACAAAGTTCTCCAACTGTTTCTCGACATCTGTGTGTGCACTCTTTAACCTCTCACTTAAGCTCGACGTCTTGTCTGCTGAGCTGAAGATTTCCAGCGTGTGTGTGTGTGTGTGTGTAGACCGCCCGACCTCTCGTTGATGCTCTTGGCCGTCTGCAGGAAGCGAGCGTGATCGGTTTCCTTCAGCGTCTGGTCGGCCTGCGTGATGAGGGCCGAGGACCTCTCGATGCACTGCTTGCAGTTGGAGATCTGCTGGGCGAGCTTTCTGAGCCTTTGCGTCTGAAAAAAAAACACAGAAATCGCAAAGAAAAGTGCTGTGAGGGTGGATCGAACAATCAAAGCCAGAAAACGTCCTCATTGTGGTGTTGCGGATCATTAGGGATGACAATACAATCACAGCCATGACCCAGAAATGTGAGTTTTTATGGGTACAAAAAGATGGATGTCAACATTTTGATGCCACAAAAAGGTCAAATCCAGGGTTGAATGAGGCAGACTCTCTCATTCTGTGTAGTTTTAGTTTGTCTGTTTTGAAACCGTCAAGATAAACGAACCAGACACCTCAAGGGTAAATTTTCTCCGCGTTGCCGGCAGATAAAACAAACTATGAGCTGAACTTTAAAGTCGACGTCTAAATACTAATTTTATCAGGCGTGTCGATAATTCAGTGGCACGCAGATGTGGGATTTGCCCTTCAGTTCCTCATGAAAACAAAAAGATTTTATAAGACAGATTTAGGTCAGTGGTTGGATTGAGGTTGAAGGCCATTTCATCAGCACTTTGGCTTGTAAAGAACCCCAAACATTGTAATCCTCATTAAAATCCATTTGCAAAGTCACCAACGTGGAAAAAAAAAAGTACACAAGGGTCTTTAAAACAGAAACTTTGCCACAGAAAAGAGCATTTGGAGTTGATCGTGATCCAGCACTTCCCCGAAAAGCAATCCGTGGAAGTTTGTGACCCCAAAAAAAAAGGTATCTCTGTATCCATCTATGGGGAAAAAATCCCCAGTGTCTTCCAAGTCTCATTAGACGCAGCTTAAAAAAATCACCCGGGTTTAGAGTACGAGTAAATGTGCCCTCCCATATGCTCTGGGATTTACTTTTGGCCAGTCTGACTGTTTTCCCCGTCTGTTCAGGATGTGTTGAAGAGGTTTTGCATTTCAGGCATTTGAACAATTTGCCGTCTGTTGTTGGAATGAGGATGAGGTCGAGTGGCTGTGATGGGAGTTCTGCATGTGATGGAAATCGAGGTCTGATGGTGTCTTAACGTGATGTCAGCGTGTTTGAACAGTTTATAATGAAGGTGATGGCATTACCAGTCAATCAACTGCAGCAAACCGAAGCTCTGCAGTGTGATTGTTTGTCATTGTGAACATACTGAGTGAAGGGGGAGGTTCACTTATATTTCAGCTGCAGACATTTGCCCCATGATAATAATTGTAGATGCTACTGATGTGTGAGAACAACATGTTTTTTGTTTGCTCTAGTCCTTTCAAAATAGTAACAAGGAGTATTTCATTAAATACTAACCAGGGCCTTTATTTCCCTAAACTGCAGAAGGTAGCTGACTTCTATTAGAGGCAGGATTTTATTTCTAATTTCCTCTGTTTGATTACCGTATTTTCCAGACTATTGAGCACTCCTGTCCATAAGCCGTTATTGAATTTATTCAAACAGTTTTTAATGTGGTCCACTCTGACCGGGTCTGATGTGAGCTTCATGCCGCCGATACATGAGCTACACCGGTGTTTAAGTTCAAAGCGTCGGAAAAAAGTAGTGGCTTATAGTCCAGAAAATACGGTAGTTTATATAACATAATGTTGTTTTGAGGCTTTAAACTATGTCAGTAATGGAGATGTAAATCCAAACTTTACAGTTTCTCTAACTGTTCTGGACAGAAGCAATTCACAACTCAACAAGGCTTTTATTGTGAAATATTTTCATGCACACTTGTTTCTGTATTTGTATATTGTATCTGGGGTCCAACCTTTATTCATTCATATCGACCTCAGTCATTATTATTCCCAGTTTTATGCACCAATAAAGATTTTATTTGGATGAACGCCATGACCCCTATGAACCCCTATGGGTGGCTTTAAAATAAAAAAAAAAAAAACTAAATAAATCAGACTTTATTCATTTTTTCCAAGCTGCATAAAAGCAGAAATCAGGACATTTCAGAGTCGAGCTAAAATGAGAGACTATGTCATGAGAGATGGATCTAAAAACAGCTAAGGGAAACTAATGGCAGCTTGTGTCACACTCCTCTCCCCTCCGAGCGTTCACCTTACCTTCCCCTCTTTGATCTTGCTGCCGATGATCTGCCTCCTCTGCTGAATAATGTCAATCAGGACATCGCACTCCTCCAGGAGCTTGCCCTCCTGGCGGGACGCATTCACCTGGGAACACAATTCACACAGAGGATTAGATAAACAAAGAGACTGATGAAGGGTGGGGATAGGAGGACGCCGAGGGAAGTATGTTTAGCGGCCGAAGGGATAGGGTGTTATTTTCATCCATCAGTCGGCCCGTTGAGGAAGATGGGGCGTATTCAGTCGTTTTGCCTCCTGCTGGGATGAGTGATGAGTAAAATAAGCGGCAAGCAGACGTGACACCCGGTGATAAGCTGAAGCAACAAACATCACAAAATCAAGTGTCCTCCTGCGAGCAATCCCACAACTGAGCTGAGGACGGGCACTCGAGGAGTTGGGGGATCCAACAAGATGGGGATGAGACAGTTGGTATTTTATACAGTACTCACTTTAAAGTTATAAATCACACATTACCAGGGGTAGATGCTCGCCACTCTTTACTAGATCGTCCCTGCAACTCAGCAAGACCTGATCAGAGGTTGACACTGGCCTCGCCAACTCTTAGAGGAATCTTCCTTTGGAGGATGTGCTTATCTTTCCTGTACCTCCCCATGCATGGTCGCCCTTTCCTCTACAGGCTGGAGGAGGTTTATGTTACCAAGGGACACACTGTAACTCAGTCTGACACACCAGTAAGTCTGTCCTTGTCGATGATTGTTCACCAGAACCTGTGACTACACAAACGCTTACATCTTACTCCAAAGACTTCCTGTTGTATGATTGTTAATGACATTGTTGTATAAACCAGTCCTAGCTTACTCTATCACTAGCTTGTGGTATCAGGAATGGTCGAGCTCATATTGGTTTCTGATTCGTCCTTTCAATTCTACGTTCAGACTGCAGGCCTTAATGCTCAATTTGGATTTTTTTTGTGAAATCCGATTTTTTTTGCCAGTTTGTACAAATTTCCAATTAAATGCGACTTATTTGTGATCTCTCTTAATTACAAACTGAAAAAGTGTCCCGCATGTGCAGAAGAGGACATCACAACGTCACGCAGTGAGTGTACTTCAGTGTTTGCAGAAGTAAACGTGGACGATAACGGTGCAGCGTATTTTACGATTCAACCGGAGCAAACACATGTACAACCTGAATTTAAGAAGAAGGTTGAAAAGTAAGAGAGTCAAGTTTTTGGACATGGTGTTTTGTGGGGCAGTGGCAGCAACATCCATCCAGAGAAACACATGGATGCAGGGTCGCAGCCCGGAGTGGTGGGATAGTGATGTGAGAGGCTTTAGTGATACGCAGATTAAAGACATTTGTCGCGTACTGTGACGTGTAGGTCGGATAAATGCGACCTGACAGAAGTCGCATAGCAAAAGATCTGATTTAGGACCACATATCCAAGTGGCCTGGGTCGCATTTGAAAAAATCGGATCTGTGTTGTTCAGACTGTCATGAAAAGATCAGATACAGGTCTCATAGGGGCAAAAAAATCTGATTGGTTCCTGCTTCACAAACATTTCTTTACAGGTTATATAACTAACGTCATAACAAAACACATACTGAAAAGCATTACAGTTTTAATGCAGGAGTCCACACATCAGACAAGCTTATTCAAGTGTTTATAATTAAACGTTGCACTACGGTGCTTCCTAAATCCTATTCATTTGGATTTATGTTGTGAAATTTTCTAACAATTATCTCATAAGTGGTTTAAAAACGTGCAAACATCACTATGTAGTGTGGGGATTAGTTTCTAGTAGAACCAGTTACTGCATGTGCTTGTTCCTGCTTCACCTATATAGCAAAGTATATGAAGTGAAAGCATTTGGGTCATATCTATAGTTGTTTCCATGGTTACACGTGTCCTGTTTGTTATACTTTTGTACTTGTTGGCTTTTAAAAAGGTCAGCAGGAGACTAAAGTACTTCATTTGCATGCAACAACTTTATTTCCACACATCTTGTGCAGCAGGGAAGTAAATGCAATATCAGAAAAAGATAATACTGAACTGTGCATGAGATATGATAGGTAGATATACACCTACAGCTCTTTCACATTGTGGAGTTTCAGTATAGCCCTGACTGAGGTGTTTTAAAGAGAAAAAAAAAAGTGTCCATGGTTCAAATATCTGCTTGGCTCACGTCCCACTGATGGTAGTTAGGCTTAATAAAAATGATTTATTATGGTTGGAAGGTGTTTGAGAAAAGTGCAGTTGATGCACTTGATTATATTCAAGGCAGTTTAAGCCTGTGAGGGGTCCTTAGAAGAAAAATCGCACCCAGCTTGGTTCTCTAAAGGCATTTGATTCACTTTGCAGTTGGAACCTTTACAGTGCGATTAGGCTATAAAAGTTGTTCAAGTCCAATTATGAGACTGCAGGTCCTAACATAATGTGTAATTTCTCATTGTGGTCATTTCCTCGCGGTCCTTTCAGCACCTTGTAAAGTGTTTTCGTGCTGCAGCAAAGCGATAGCAGTGGGAGCAATGAAAGGGGAAGTGAGGGTTACCAAGCCAACGAGTGCTTGTGCAGTCCTTCACACAAACATACGCTGTTACACGCTGACAGGTGTTTGGTATTGACATAATGGAGAGTTTGCTGTTTGGAGGCTGGGGAGGACTTCCACCATATCCTCAGCGACTCCTTCCTACACTGCATTTTTATGTGATTTTGAAATGAGATTTGAGAGTGTTTACTTTGTAGGAAAAGGTGCATATATGTTCTCCCAGAGGCTGTTTAGACATGGTTTTAAAATGCGTCTTGGGCGATCGGATCACAAGTGGACAGCTGAGAGGCAACTTAAACCATCCTGCTGACCACTTGTGTTTGGATGTCTTTGTTTCAGGCACATCAAGGATGCATCAACGTTTACACTACTAAAGATATGTGGTCACATGCATCCCAGACCACCTCCATATGTGGTGTGAGTGATCAGATCTCAGTGTCTCTTGCTGGTTGTTTACACTTGTGATCCACTATAAAAAGCCTCTGAGTGTGGCGCTTTGCACACCAACAAAAAGCACATATCCAGGATCATCTGTTTTTTGGACGTCAGCTCTTCTGCTCTCCAGCGGTGTTTGTTTACTCCCCTGCACTTAATATCCCGGTGGGTGAGAAATGGTTTCCAACAATTACACTAAAATGAAGCTGTAATGGTCGGTTTTACTTTTGCCTCTGTTTGGTGAACACTGGCCCCGATTCCTGTGACACTGCATGAGTATAACTCTCAAGGAGCTGAATGTGACTAAAGATGACGTGCTCTGGTTTAACCGCCCACAAGGCTGCACGGACACACACGAGTCATCTTATGCAAACGTGATGTAGGTCAGTCGGAGTTACACTTTCCAGTAAGAAACCATATTTTTATTATCTTAAAAAATACTACATTTTGCAGCTTGAGACAGTCTAATGGTCGCGATAGTAAAATTAGAGTAACTCAGACAGTGAAGTAGACACACACACACACACGCACACACACAGTTTGTGAGCAGAGAACACGATGTGCCATGTAAAGATGTGGAGCATCTAATGACTGTGGGCAGAGCCCTCTGGAGCATATGATCAGTATGACAGATTGTAGCCTGACAGGGACATTAAGTGATTCAGTTAACCACACAAACACACACACACACACACACACACACACCACACACACACACACAAATGACTCAAGCCTGGAGGATTTTCCAAAACTTTTTCTTTTTTAATCAAACTTTCCACGAGGGAGGTGAAGATTAGATCCTATATTTTTTATTACAATGTGTTTTTTACAGCATCATGCTTTTCTAAACAAACTTCTCCCTTTAAATCACTTCCTCTGTGTGTGTGTAGTGTGGGTTCAAACTGCCTAAAAATACCTCTCCTGGCCTGTTTGTGATTATTAACTGAATTCAGCTTTCCTTTAACCGTGTCCTATTTTGTTTTAAATAGGCAGAGGAGAGTCCAAATATGGTTTGGCATCAGATCCCAACAACAAAAACAAGATGCCAGCTGAAGAAGAATGTAATGTGGGAGCATTAAATCGTGGGCACAGTCGAACCCCAGCACAGATGGTGACTCAGTCTTTTTTTGAAAACATGACTCGTTAAGGAGCATTTTAATCTTTACACAACATCTGGAGTCACAGTCATGTCAGAGGATGTCAGCAGCCGTCTTCAGAGGAGCTTTGGTACGACTTAATCTGATGTGAAATATTTAGAAAGCTCCATCAACAGCTTGCCAAGATAGCCAAGCTGCGAGCTGCTTTTTTTTTTTCCTGCATGACCCTATTTCTTTTTTAGCCCCTGTCACTTTCAGCATGTGCATATTAGACAGCTTCATTCACTTTAGATCACTTGAAGCTTGTATTTTTGTCCATTTTTCCATCTTTTCTTGCGACTTTTTGCACCTAAACACAACGTTGGACACTTCATGTACTATTCTGAGTGTGTTGTGAGACCTTACTGTATGTGTGGTTGTGATAATGCACTAGGGAAAAAATAGGTCAAGCCTTTTTTTTGCCCTTTGCATGTTCATCATTTATTCATTTCTCTCCATTTTTTTTTACTTTGGTCACTTTTGTTGATTCCTGCATCCTCAAAATTTGCTCCCCAGCTTAGCTTACAAAAACATCATTGCGTGATGGCAACAAAAAAACAAACAAAACAGCACTTTAGCGATGAAAAAGTATATAAAAGATTACATCTTCTTAATAAATCACAATCCTCTTTCCTTGCAGTTTGGTAGTGGGCCTCGCCAGGCAGTGAGGATGTTCTCCATTATGTCTCAACTAAGATGTTACTGCCTTTTAACCCTCTGGCATTGCTTTATTTAAAGCTCCTTAGTGGGCCAGTGTAACATGAACAGACAAGCTTAGTACAGAATCAGAAGAGCTAAATACATGCAGACGTATAATAACCATGTAAAACCTGATGCTGTGTAACTGCAAAACAACTCTTCATCATCTGGAAAATGAGAGTTCAGTTTTATGCTTGTGCACTGTTGCAGGATCAGTGCAAATATAATTATCATATAGTGCATTTTCCAGCCTTTTTTGGGAATTATTCATCAAAGTTGTGCAACTAAATCATTAAAATGTTAAATTTAAAAAATATAAATACCAGCAGAAACACCACCAGCCTGCAAATACTGTAACAGTTTAATAATTAGTTCTTAATTTAGTCTGTTTAATGTCAGAAAAAGTAAAAAACATCTTAATAAAAGTTTTTAATTAAACAAAAACAGAGATATTCGCTCTCTGTTATATTAAATACAACAATAAAATAGTTGATAAATCTTCTTTTAGCTGGAAAATACAATAGTTTTAAATATTTTTGAGTGTTTTACTTTAGCTCCCAACCTTTGCTACATGCTAAGCTAAAGCCACATAGAAGATGGATCAATGGCACAATCAATAGGAAATGATAAATGTAGGAATGAGTCTGAAAGCTTCAATTAAGAAACAGAAAACACAAGCATAATCCTCATGTTACACAATATGCAGTCACCAAAGCAGATCCTACAATAACATCATGTAATTTATCATCACATACGATATAGGTCAGTGGGGACCCCACTGGGTCACTGGGACTTACCTCAACGTGTTGACAAGTCTGGATCAGTTTCCCCATAAGTGACTCCAGCTCGTTGTTCCTCTTGATCAAATTACTCAGGTTGGAGTCCAGGGCTTGCTGTAGCACAAACACACAAAAAAAGTCACAATGTAGAGCGTGAGATATATATGAAAATATATATCTGTGACATAAATGCAAAGAAACAGAGTGGAGGACAGAGTCTTGAATAAAAGGAGGATAAAACGACAACAGCCCCTTTGGTTTTTCTGCATACACAAAGACACTACACATAAAAAAACAACACCCAAAAAGTTGTAGAAAAAATTGTAGACAAAAAAAACTGAGGTAAACAGTTTGATTCCTCTTCACCACAGAACAGCTGAGAGTAGCAACCTTCTTCTTTTAACTCTTCTTCTTCTGCAAGTATTCCCAGTAGCTGAGTTGTTTTTGTTGTTGTCTTTTTAAAGAGGTGTGTTTAGTTACCTCTGAGCGCGGGTGGTACCCCTCGTCCCTGTACTGCCTCCTCATCCTGCCCCGTCCGAGCCTCCGACAGAGGATCCTACTCTAGTAGAGGATGTGACTGGGACAGCCACTCCACTGAGCACCAAGCCATGCGCAAACCCGGCCAAGCGGCAAATTAGGCATCAAAAGCTTTCCCTATGAGAGCACGCAGCAGCGCTCTCGGCTAACGAACCGGCAAACAGGTGACAGCGCGTCAGTGCTGTCCCTTAACGCTCCTCCCTACTTTTTCCCCTCCTTCCATCCCCCGTTTTTTTTTCCTCTTTTTGCTGCTTTTCATCCGCCTGGGCACAAGCTGTCTCCTTTACTTCCAAGACCATCATATTATTGCCAAACCGAGCGTGATTAAGCTGCTCGGATGTCGCGTCTCCACTTCAAAAATGTTTTCTGGATGAATCTGAGTGGTGAAGAATTTCTGCAAGACTCCAAAATAGGACCATCACAACAACGTATAGTTTCCTCCTTTATATTTGCTTTAATTCCAGATTGTGAAACTTTAAAATATGCAAAACAGCTAGCTAGTGTTGCATTGCAATTATACAAACGGCGTTGTAGCGGTGGTGTAAACAAAGCCAGTTTTGATGTTACATTAAGGATTAAAAAGGCGTTACCCGGAGGGAATATTGAATAAGCAGCAACAGTAAACACAGATAAAGATGGTGGGATTTGTGCATTTTCTGTGTGTGTGTGTGTGTGTGTGTGTGTGCTACAACTAGGGGCTTAATGGATGGCCTTAATACGGCGATGACACACAAAAGCAGCATAAAGGTCTGCGGGAACAGGAATATGACGCTGTTGTCGTTTATTATCCTCCGCCGAGATAAAAACGAACTAAACCTCTTAAAGGATGATGAAGAATCGCAACAATAAGTCAGCAGCTGCGTCACGTGTCGGGCGGCGTAATGCAGTGTAATGCATACGTGCACTGCAAACTGTGGCAACAACAGTTTCAAATGCAAACTTTATAGTGCGTGAAACAGAGTGTGACAGTCGGTGTCAGTTTCCATCCCCCTGTTTGTGTGTGTGTGAGCTGGACATGAAGGGGTTAACCCACATCTCCAGTGGCCATGTTGCCAACTGGTATTTATCTCCCAGGGCCTGAACTGCCCGTCAGGTTGATCACCTGTCAATCATCCTGCTCCTTTATCCCCTACTATCTCTCTCTCCCTTTCTTTGTCTGCCTATCCTCCTTTTTCTGCTGCTGGATTTCAACCCCGAAAAGAAAAAAAAAAAAAAAAAAAAAAACAGCCTCTGTGTGAAGTTAATCTCTGCTCAGGACTGGTGAGGCAAAGCCATGTTGATTTGATGAGTTTCAGATATACAGTAAGCCAATGGATTCAGATTATCTTGGTGTTTAGACGCATGGATGCAAAACTGAAATAATCCTGGAAATTTTGGACTGAAGCAGATTTATTATCTCCACAAAGGAGGTTATAGTTTCACCAGTTTGTTTAATTTTTTGTTTGGGGTATCACCCAAGGGACAAATAATTGGGGCAAGATCAGAGAGGGGATCCCTATGTCTTATAAAAGGTAGTGTTGCTATTTCACCACAAGAGGGCAACAGTGTTCTGCCTATAGCATCAGTACAGCTGGGTTATGCCCTGGCTTTGTAGCTTCTAGTATTTTTCTTATAATCTGACATTTTCTTCCAAAAAAAAATACATAATTTGTGTGGAAACATCTTAGTTTATATTTTCACCTGCACTTGTTTGTTTGTTTGTTTGTTTGTTTCTTTGTTAGCAACGTTGCAGAAAAAACTACTGAATAAATCATGATTAGTTTTTTTTTAGCAATAGAGTATTACCAGATCAGAGGATGAGATCATGTCTGGACAAAAATCCTGATCTCTTATGATGAGTGTTATTTCACCACAAGAGGGCAACAGTGTTCAGCCTATAGCATCAGTACAGCTGGGTTATGCCCTGGCTTTGTAGCTTCTAGTATTTTTCTTATAATCTGACATTTTCTTCCAAAAAAAAAAAGAAATAGACAATTTGTGTGGAAGCATCTGTGTTTATGTTTTCACCAGCACTTGTTTGTTTCTTTGTTTCTTTGTTAGCAACGTTGCAGAAAAAACTACTCAATAAATCGTGATTAGGTTTTTTTTTAAGCGATAGGGTATTACCAGATAGGGGAATGAGATCTTGTCTGGACAAAAATCCCGATCTTTTATGATGAGTGTTATTTCACCACCAGAGGGCAGCAGTGCTCAGTGTACAGCATCAGTACTGCTGGATTACACCTTGGTGAAAGTTAGCACTCTCTATGTCTTTTTTTTCTTATAATCTAACACCTTTTTTCACCACTGTCAAAAAAACGTAATGAAATACATATCAAACAGTATTTTTGTCTTTGGTGGAGCAGCCGTCCTAATGGTGGTAAGTGGTGTTCATGGCAGGATAGAAAACCTCTCCGATCGTCGGCTGCAGGAGACGTGAGGCGTAATGAGATCACTTGAAATGTAAATACACTTCTAAAAATAAGATTTATTAAAGTGCGGTCAGCTGACAGTTGGAGCCACAGCATCTGTTATTAATCAGCGCTGCAGCTCGCTCACATCCTCTCACGGCTCCTTCTTGTATCACCCCACAAGAATCTGCTACTAACATCTTCCTGGCAGCTGTAAAAAAAAAAAAAATGTATGTACTGACTGTGTGTGCATGCCAAATCACCTGGAGCAGCACTGATAAGCTATGCAAGGAGATCACACACTCACTCGCCCATAGATGGAGACAGGTAGGCAGCTGAACTTCAGAGGAGCTACATCATTTTTAAGATTCACTGTGACACTGAGCAGGATTGTGCTCTCAGGAAGCCTTGCCCAAACTGCCACAATTTCACTCCATTCTCTTCCTTGCGTCTCACAAGTGTCAGAGAGACATCAGAGGAGGCTTACAGAGGGGACGCGAAACTGTGACACCAGCAGAAGAAGAACAAAGATGGACGTTTGAGCAGCTGCATGGAAATGAAAGAAGAAGCAGGGAGGCAGGAACTAACTATAGGATGCATCATTTGTTTGTTTACAACATGCCCACACCTGTCTTCACACACATCTATACGGCATTTATCTCTTGTGTATTTGACGGAGGGCGCTGGGTGTGTTTGCTCGACGCCCTGGTTGTCTACCGCCGAGCTCCTCTGTAAATTGGAGACAATATGTTTGTGTTTTTGTATCAGTGTGTGAAAAACAGAGATGACTCCTGCTGAAAAAAAAAAAAAGGAGCCCGGATTCAAAAGTAAAAGCACAAAGACAGAAAGAAAACACAGTGAAGAAAAGCACATTGTTCTGGAGGAGAAAGGATGAGGTGTGTGTGTGTGTGTGTGTGTGTGTTTGATTGAGAGACAAGAAAGCCCCGAGCCAAAGGAACACTGAGTACAGACGGGAAGAAAGTCGCTGTAAGTGCTACACAATGCACTGTACATTCTCAAATGCAGGCTTTTATTTACCACAGCTGAGGAGAGACAGGCGATGGGAGACAGTATAATACCAGTAATTGATGACTTTTTAATCACACATACCGAGACTGGCCTCGACAACAGTGCATTAACATTTTTGGCCAAGAAAATGCAGACTTTGGAGAATCCAGCTGAGGAATTACCATCCTGAAAGCAGCAATACTCCATTTTTTTTCATTATCAGTTCATCATAACTGAATCTATATGAAATAGTGAAGAAAACCTAAGGAGTTATTCCCCAACTTTGCTTTTCCTCTCATCTCTGTGGAGCATTATACTGTCTTTGTGGTGATTGTTTTGGTTTTCAGATGTTCACTGCTTATTTTCAGTCTGAATAGTTTAATTAATTTGGCTAGAAAAACTTACTTTAATTTATCTGAAGAGCACCAAACAACACACAAAGTTAGTGACTAGTTGGTAGGAAAGAGCAGCATTAGCAACTAAAGAGCCAACTGCTCCTTTAAGTAGGTGGTGGAGACCAAAAATAGAGCTAAAATAATAATAATATTAAAGAAAATAGAGTTATTTTTTCTTATATATTATGTGAAACTGCTAGAAGTGTAGATCTAACAAATTCATCATATCAACTTTAACGTCCACCTGAGATTTTTTATTTTGTAAAATCAAATTTCAATCACATTTACTTCCTGGTAAACACAAAAATATCATGTGACTTCCCTCATCCTGCCCAGAGCGGTTTAAACCAACACTATTGTTACATCCACCTGTCAATCAATCTGCTTTTAGAGGCATAGTTCAGAGTACAACCAGAAAACGTTGACAAAGAGTAGCAACTGTTGTAATGATCACTCGCTTGTTGGTTTGTTGTGTTGGGAAGGTCCAATCAAATTGCTCCAAATGATTTGTCCCGCCTATATTTCTTGTAATTGGGGAAAATATGTCTTACTACAGAAGTTAGATTCTCCTGAAACACTTGCGTTTATGTTAGCTAATATATGCTAGCTAGCTTAGCTAACTTTCATTGATCTAAACAAAACAAAAGGTTTTGGTTTTCAAAAAGTCAGTTACCACCACCTGAAAATCTTGTGTTTTCCAACTTCCAACTTGTTGCAGTGATGTTTTCCAGGATGCTATGACATCACTGTTGGGTGTGATCAGAAGTGAGTCTTTTCACCTTAACCTAATTTTCATGCAAGTGTCAAGTTGCAATGTTCAACTGCCCTTTCTGGTTGAGACTAGACCACTGATCCTGCTTCGATCACACCCAGTAACACTGATGGGTGTGATGTCACACTGCACTGACACACCAGGAAGGACACTTCTGCATCATATCTGGAGGTCAGAGCCTTTTTAGCTGCCGTTGCTCTTTACAGATTCACTTTGTTTGCCGAAGTCAAGGTTGAAATTTTAATAGGATGCTCTGTGAGTAAAGTCTGTGAGAGAAGGCACGTTTCTATGATATAAAAGATGAATGAAACCGCTTGTGGACATAAAGCTAAATGCTGCGCTTATCAACAAGGCTGTGAATCAAGTGTAATGTTTAGTTCATGTTTTATTGCATATGTTTGACAACCTTAAAGTGTGTTGCTCCAACACTAAAGGGCAGCTGATTAAAGAAAGTGGATTACAACAAAACACAACAAACTTGTGATTTGAAACCGAGGCTGGCACGCACACAACAGCTCCCATCTTTTATCCTCAAGGTTCTTTCTACTCAGACCCAGAGCCAAGGACTTTAAAAGCTATTTCTAACCACCTCCTCTGTCAATTTCCTGTGACGGGGGTAATTTTATCTCTGAGAAAGGATGGGTGTTCCCACAATAACCTCCATGGCTCTTATCAGACACACAGCACCACTGCCACTGCAAAAAAGGGAAGCTATTCCAATCATCTGATTTTCTTTTTTCCCGTGGAAAGTAGAGGATATCTCGAATTCCAGCAGATCAGGGCAAAAAGTGATATGCATGAAATGTTCTGGAAAATGGGACCAAAACAGTTTCAACTTGTCAGACTCTGAAATGAAGAAAAAAATCACATCTGAGGAAAATAGCACCATCTGTAACATCTTAAGTATTTAGATGTTTTTGAATTACCTGACAAATGGAGGCACTACTCTGCCAAGAAGTTCTCCCAATGTGTTTTGCCTTTATGAATTAAAAATCAAACATGTTGCTCAGCATCAATATAACATGGCACTTTCCAGAGAAAGTAGCTCAACTTATTTCTTCAACCCAGTTCAGTGCAGGCAGCGTATTGTTTTACAGGATTACGTATTTATCTTTGCTACATGTGTTGCATAACCATAATTGAAGATGACATTAATGTTTCTGTCAAGATTTGTTTCTTCGTGCAGCGTCTGTTTACTGCAAGATTTTACAAAATACTGTCACGCACAGATTAAACAAGAAATAGAGAGAGGAGGAGGGGGGAAAAGTTGTTTACCGACGTGAATTAAAGTTAAGTAAACTGACACATAAAGCACTCAGCGGCATCGGGAACAGAATTTATCCTTAGGCTGAGATATATTTAAAACCTCGCTGTTACTGAAGACACAGCAAAACAAGTCAGTGATCTCAAAAAGAAAGTGCTGACATTTAATGTGTTTGGGAATAATCTGTTTTTTGACTGGTGATGGATAATATCCTGCTCAGTAGTGCTTTTAACGCTGGGATTGAACTAATGTTTGTACAAATTAAAAGCTTTGTGGTGAATGAGGTTCTGACAAAGTTACCGTATTTTTCGGACTAAAGGCGCACTTAAAATCCTTTAATTATCTGAAAAATCAACAGTGCGCCTTGTGTATTAATTCTGGTTGTGTTTACAGATCTCGAAGCGATTTTATGGTGGTGCACGGTGCTCAAAAATCTGTCAAAATGTTTTAGCACAACTTTGGTAAACTATGAAGCCCCATGGATTGTCGGAGCATTACAGCTACCATAGTCAGGAGCCGAGTGGAGTAATGCGTACCACAGTACTTATTACTCTGCTGACTATGGTGTGTATAAGGACCCCAAAATGGCACCTGTTGAGAGACAGTCACTTACATAGACTGTATATGGTCACTAAATGCGCCTTGTGGTCCGGAAAATACGGTAATCAAAACAATACTAAAACATTTACGACAGCAACTCTGGTGACTTTATATAGAGCTACAGTCAATTTAACAGTTATGGTTTGATGAAATCATTCAATTATTAGAGCAAAACCTCCACCAAGGTATAATTTATTACCGTATTTTCCGGACTATTGAGCGCACCTGTCTATAAGCCGCTATTGAATTTATTCAAACAGTTTCATGTGGTCCACTCTGACTGGGTCTGATGTGACGACGCTAAATGTATCGGTGGCACGTAGCTGTAAAAAGCCAACGAGCTTCATGCCGAAACACCACACCGGTGTTTAAGCCGCAGGGTTCAAAGCGTCGGAAAAAAGTAGCGGCTTATAGTCCGGAAAATACGGTACATATTACATTAGTTTGTAGACTTAGAAGTTACTATATAACTCTAAAAGCCTTTGTTTTGTCACTTCCTGTTTGTAATATTGCTAACGAACATGCAAAACACATCCTCCTTGCTGGGGATAATGATGGTAGATTTTTTTTTCCCTTTTAATATCAAAAATCTGCATATTGCATGTGTATCCCTCCTCTTTCATGCTGTGCGAGGTCAGCTCAAGGCTAACAGGGTGTTAACCCATGATTTGTATCAAACTCACGTCATGTGCCAGCTGGTTAGCGTGAGGGTTAAACAGGTGGTCAGATGCCCTTTATATTTTCAGCACAACAGCCATATTAGTTTTTCTGTGTGTGAGGGTCTGTATTCAGATGAGTGTCAAGGAAGAGGACGTGTGTTTATGTCTAAGTGTGTGAGAAAGAGGAGAAGTTAATGAAGCGGTCATACATGCTTTGTTTTCCCATCTGTGTCCTCATCTCGAGCCACAGGAGGATTTTAAACTCCTGGACTTGTCCTGTCTGAGCTAAATGTCAAAATGCATATGTGTGCTTAACCTACATGGTCGAGCTCAGGGGAGAATAATCCACCAAATTCTTCATTGTTGTTTGAGATCATAATAAACTTCCCCAGGTTTATTACACCACACACACTCTGCATGTTCAGCATGAGTGTGTGTGGAGTCCTCAGGCGGTTCATTGCTATGCAAACTAATAGAGTTAAACAGAGGGTGAATCCCATGCTACTTGCACCTGTGCTTCACACGTGAAGTCTCTCATGCAACCTTTTCTTCAAGGCTGGGTTTACACATGTACTGCACATGTAACATAGATTCCCAACAGGAGATGTCATGCTTTAAAAAGCAGTATTTGCCAGTCTATGAGCAAGTAAGAGCACGAAGGAAGCTGCTGTTGCTTTGTTTTTGTGTGTGTGTGTGTGTTCTTGGTGATAATTAGCTTGTATAATAACTGCCTGGTGCATTGACCTGTGCTATCTCTCTCCAGATGAACAGAGGGAGAGAGAATCGTGGAGATGCATTGACCTGTAACTTTCCTGCTAATTTTGTTTTTCCTTCTCCGCTTAAATTTGCTGAAACACGCAAGATGAGACGGAGCAGACAACACGCATTAACTGTGATGATGAAGGACGTCAGGCTCATCATCGGAGGCAGGACCGTTTTAAAATAGAAGCCGAGGCTGGGCCCGTAATAGTAGACGGCGTACAGGATGTTTTTGTGGCTGACGCTGAAGATAAATAATTATAATAACTGATGTGGGGAAGGCTCAGTTTTTTCCATTATGTCACCATCACACTTTAAACTGCTCGTAAAAGAGGGGGAAAAAAAAGTGTTTCTCATAGGAGTCACACTGTGGCATTTCATTTAAAGCTGAATAAATACTTTCTGAGTAAGCGTGCAGGAGGTTATTGCTGAAAATGCTCCCTGGGTAAATGACACTTTGGAAAGGCTTATTGTTCTGGGAGGACTCTGTAACTAAAGTGGTGGATAATCAGCATGTTTTCAGTTGGTTCTTTCGTATCGATCTATTGTACGAAGTTTGAAAGTGCAACTGCTGGACATAGCAGAACGAAGGCATTTAAATGTGTCTGTGCGGATTCTCAGGTTATCTTCAGTGTTAGATAGATAGATAGATAGATAGATAGATAGATAGATAGATAGATAGATAGATACTTTATGATGATGCATGGTGATGCATCATCATCACTGTAATGACAGTCTTACAATATGTAGTTATAAAGTGGCTAATTTGCCGGCTTCTGGGAGAGGCACAGGTGATATTACCGTAATGCCACCAGAGTCACTGCAAAGTGCAACATCTCAGCTCTCAGAAACCGTTGGAATTTTTCAGATTGCGCAAACTATGACCTAATTACGGTAATCCAAAGACGCTTGTGTAAGCGTATCATCGGCAATACATTCAGTGTTAAAGGGTTAAAACTTGGGACTCCCTACCAAATCCAGTTGCTGTGATTCAATTTTGTTTTGGTCCATCCATTAGCAACATTGAGGAAAAACCATGGGTCAGATCATTGGTTGAGATCCTGCCATAAAAGGTGTATGACTATGAATGGGAGTTTCCCCTGGTGAAGGTTGTGAGCGATGAGGACTCAAAATCATCTTGTTGGTGCTTCATGTACATTTAGATCCTGGTCAGAGCTGCATAATATGTGGTGTACAGGTCTGACAAAGTTGGGGACTGAATCTTTGGCCTGTTATACTCTCCGCTCTGCATATCTGAAATACACAGAGTCATCTTTCTCCTCAAAGATGGACATACACAACAGGAAGTCAAAGTCTTACCTAAGTTAGCAAACCTAAGATCGGCTTTTAACCAGTTTGACCTCTGAAGATCTTAGTATAACAGAAAACATATCATCAAAAGTACAACAGTGTTCAGTCTATAGCATCAGTACCCCTTGGAGTATGTCTTGGTGGAGGTTTGCACTCTCTGAGACCTTCTAGCTTTGCATATAACCCTGTGCTACGGCTCCCTCTAGTATTTTACATTGACTTTTTAAAAAGGATGATTTAAAAATGGAAGTTTGCACGATAGTCAGAGGTAAAACTTTCAATAATAGAAAGTCTGTGTTACGAACCGGGCGATGGATGTTTGACCTTCACCGACCGGCAGAGTGATGCCTCCTGAATTTGAAGGTAGAAGGCTGTTTTCGAATTTATCTCTGTGCTCGGTGCTTTTATCTCTGTGCTCACCTGAAATCTGACTTGACAGGGTTGTAGCAGTGAGGTGAATTTGTGGCATCACAATTGGAAGTCAGACCAGGGCTTTAAAGGCAACTTAAGACCAGTGTGAAATGGAAACTTGGTCTTGCATCTTCAATAATTAAGCTCGTATATTCAAAGAGTCTGGGTTTTGCAATTTTTGGAGCTTGACCCAACTAAGGACTGAAGTTTGTGTCTCTTGGCCTTTATTTTTTTTTTAGTAAAAACCCTAAAAAACAGCAAAGTGCACCAACTTTCTGCAAGTGTAATGCTGAATCACTCACTCTCAAGAAAAGTGCTCAAATTACTCAAGGGCAGATGATTAAATTATGAGAAGAACACATGTGGTGGACGTTCCAAGTGAAATTTACTTCCTCTGTAACACTCACGTAGATGTACGAACAGCCTCCGGGGCCATTACCAGCTCTCTGTCTAATAGCCATGCTCAATTAAGCACACCTACACCCGGCGGGCAATTGGCGCTCGTTAACCTGCAACCTCATTGAAGACTCCATGCCTCGTCACTAATGACACTCCCCATATCGGCTCTGTGTGCATGCCTCTGAATACCCCTCCTGGCACACTGTGTGCATGCTGCAGTAATTATGCTAATTGCTTAATTATTCAGGAGAGATAATAAGTCAGCGTGAGATGATAAAAATCTCGCTTGATAATCGAGTTAGATACCTGGGTAAGGATAATAGGAAATTTCATACTTCAGAGCGGAATAAAATTAAAGTTTAAAATTCATTATATGTGGGAGATAAAGAATGGAGGGACTATAACCTTATCTGTCATTAAAATGAGACAAATCTCTCTAAATGGACAGATTTCAAATCACAGTAACAAGAAAGAAAAAAAGAGATCGACTTCCTGCTTACCCTGAGTTTTTCATAGCGGTCGCTCAGTGCCGCCACCTGGTGGTCCCTGTGCCTCCCGACTAATTTGCACAGTGAGCAGATGAGCTGATCGTCTGTGACACAGTACATGTTCACCTTCTCCTCGTCGTGCTCCAGGCACTGGAGCCCCCTGAGGTGGGAGTCCGGCATTGGCTCGATGAGCCGGTGGCCCGTGAACGGCTTCTTGTTGGGGTGCGTCGCCCTGAGGCACTCCTCGCAGTACGACACCTCGCACGTCACGCATGTCTTAACGGCATCC
>OOFC01025836.1:6322-16822 GCA_900323345.1 Pseudochromis fuscus | reverse complement strand
CACACAAAGACACACACAAAATAATGAATACATCTAAAAAATATACAAATAATCAACAAAGAATCAACTCATAGAAACAGGATTCAGATTTTTCTTCAAAGTTTCATTTTATTTCTCCACATTTGAAAAGAGAAAATAAAAAGTTACATTTCATTGATGAATTGTTTCACTTTCTGTTTCTTGTTACATTTTACAATCGCATCCATGATCAAAGGTTTTACAGCCTTTTAAATGTTCATCCTTCCTTCCTTCATTCATTCATTAGCATGAACTTCTCCCCACACCGCCCTCCTGCAGGAAGTGTTCAGTTCTGTTTCCTGTTTGGATGCTGACTTCCTGCAGGTTTCTGCTCCTGCTCTCTAACAAACATTAACCTGCAGCTCCGGATGTCTTCCTGCTTTTTATTTGAATATTTCCATCAGTTCATTTCCTCGTTGCCTTCAAAGAATCCTGGAGGAAGTCAGATCATCAGATCAGAGCAGCAGGTGGCGACGTCACGGTGACAGATCAACAGGTTGAACTGGTTGGACCTGCAGGTAAAGGCCAACTCACAGTGAGTCAGTGAAAATGTTACACAGCCAGTCAGTGTCGGTACTGGATCTGGATCATCCTGCAGAACCTGGGAGGTAGACTTGGGAAGAAACACAACAGCTACACAAAGAGATGCACAAAAAATATAAAAAAAGAGACACAATGATACAAAGAGATTTGAAATGGATAGAAGACAACACAAGATGACCATGAAGAGACACAAAACAACCACAAAGAGACACACGACAACTACAAAGAGACAAGAAATTATCACAAAGAGATACCAAGCAACCACAATGAGACACGAAATGACCACAAAGACACACAAAACAACCACAAAGAGACACACGCCAACTACAAAGAGACACTCAACAACTACAAAGAGACACTCAACAACCACAAAGAGACACAAAACAACCACAAAGAGACACTCAACAACTACAAAGAGACACACAACTATAAAGAGACACAAAACAACCACAAAGAGACAAAATGATCACGAAAAGACACAAAACAACCACAAAGAGACAAAATGATCACGAAAAGACACAAAACAACCACAAAGAGCCACAAAGCAACCACAAAGAGACACTCAACAACCACAAAGAGACACACAACTACAAAGAGACACAAAACAACCACAAAGAGCCAAATTATCACACAGAGACACAACATGACCACTGATTTATCCTGACATGGTAACAGGTGATGTCATGAACT
This sequence comes from Pseudochromis fuscus, assembly GCA_900323345.1. Classification (NCBI taxonomy): domain Eukaryota; kingdom Metazoa; phylum Chordata; class Actinopteri; family Pseudochromidae; genus Pseudochromis; species Pseudochromis fuscus. The sequence continues at coordinate 15,571 of OOFC01025836.1, read as the reverse complement.
CTTGCTGTGACATGGTCTCCATCATGAACAGTCCAGGTTAGTACAGCACAGTGTGGTGTTTGGTGGCAGGACTTCAGTCATACTGAGCAGGAGACTGTGGTGGAGACAGAGACAGTCCCACCACTGACTGGTCAGCTGGTGGGAGTCACAGCCGGTGACTCATGTCCAGTCCCTGACATGATGAGGACCAGAGGACCACGAGGCCCATTGTCCGGACTGTTTGTTTAGTTTCAGACGCGGTGCTGTGTTGGTCTGAGAGTGGACGACAGGAAGGTGACCAGCTGCCCTGTCACTGTTACCATGGTGACAGAGCTGCACCATCATCCTCAGATAAGCACCGAGCAACAGTCACCTGCTGTGTGTGTTTGAAGTCAGGAGTTTGGTATTTGGACGTGTTTGGAGCCAGAAATGTCCATATTTGGATATGACTGAAGGAGTGAGGAGGCGGGGCTAACTCTCAAACCTGAGGACACTGAGCTCAGCTGTGCTCTCATTGGAGACCAGGCCTGCTGATTCTGCTGACCACGCCCCTAAATGTTCCTCTTTGTGAAGCTTGATATGTAACAAGGGCCTAAAATGTAACAACCTCCTGAAGTGTTAGAAGAAAAAATGTCATAAAATCCAAAATGTAAGAAGTTGTTACATTTCAGGCTCAGCTCAGCATCTTGTTACTTTATCAACCAGATGTTACATTTTACAACAGTTGATGTCATTGTTACCTATCAGGCTCTAACAACTCTAATATCTCCCTGTGTATGTTTCAGATGGACCAGCAGGCCTCTGAGGAGAAGGATGAACTTTAACTAATGACATCAGAGACTTGTGAAAGGAAATTATTGACCAAATATTTCAGGGTTGAAAATGAGGATTTTTAAATTGAAGTCAGTTGGAGAAAGAGGTTTTTTTGGAGCCAGCCTCCAGTGGCTGTCGGGTGTATTGCACCTTTTTTTCACTTCTGCATTGACTTAATTGAGTCTGTCATATATTTCACCTCAGCTGAGGTCTCAGAGTGCTTTACAAGGCTCCTCATTCACCTGTTCACTCATGGACACTTCGGCATGTGGACAGGATGAGGAGGAGCCGGGGATCGAACCCACAACCTTACGACCCACTCTAGCTGTGAAGCAGGTGAAGCTGCACGTCCTTCATCTCCGTGGTGGAGCTATAATCTGGAGGCTCATCACTGCAGAGTATTTAATCATGTCCTTTTAGGGCTTCTGTACTTTTGAGCTTCAATAGACGAGGAACTAAAACTGACTGGACAAAATAAAATCCATCTTATTCAGCTCAAAGTGTTTTTATTGATATAACCAGTGTAGTTTATTGGTTAATAAATGTTCAGATGAGGCTCCTCACAGCTCTGAGTAAAAACCAAACCCTGTCACTGTTTCTTCTGAACACAAACCACTTTCACTGCTGCTGTGATGTCATTGTTATCAGTGTGTGATGACCACATGACATCAGCAGCGTCTGTTCTTCTTCCTTCTCGTCTTAGTGAGAAAATCACAAAGTAACAAAGTAACAAAGCACCAAAGAAACCAGAGGTGGATTCATCAGAAACATGACCAGCAGTGTCATGCTGTGTGTGTGTGTGTGTGTGTGTGTGTGTGTGTGTGTGTGTGTGTGTGTGTGTGTGTGACCACTCATACACAAACAAGTGGTGATCTGCTCCACCCAAACTACACTGTGACAACTGTCACATACACACTATTTTTACAATAGTTAATTTTATGTTTGCTCATTTTGTTCAGTTTTGGGAAACCATGATGTCATCCCCTCAGCTGATTGGCTGATGGGGACCAGTAACATCTGGTCTCATGGGTTTCCACTGGAACACAGAACACTAACACAAACTTCTGTTTTCAGAGACAAGTGCTCAGTGTGAATATATTTAGATGAAACATTTGGTTTTGTAATAATCTGTCAGATCAGTGTCCTGAAAATAATGAAGGTCAAACACAGCTTCAGGTGGAAGAACACTTCAACCAGTCGTTTATTTATTTATTTATTTGTTTCTTTGTTTATTCATAACATCCATCCAGCTGGAAAATTGCTTTATTTTGACTTTTTTAAATTTTGTTTGTTTGTTTGTTTTGTTTGATCTTACAGAGTTGACCTCTTTCATTAACTCCACAGACTTTGAATGAACTTACTGAACAGCCTGAGGACAGCTGCAGGTTCAGAGGTGTCCACAGTGAGACACAGCCTCAGGACAGCTGCAGGTTCAGAGGTGTCCACAGTGAGACACAGCCTCAGGACAGCTGCAGGTTCAGAGGTGTCCACAGTGAGACACAGCCTGAGGACAGCTGCAGGTTCAGAGGTGTCCACAGTGAGACACAGCCTCAGGACAGCTGCAGGTTCAGAGGTGTCCACAGTGAGACACAGCCTCAGGACAGCTGCAGGTTCAGAGGTGTCCACAGTGAGACACAGCCTCAGGACAGCTGCAGGTTCAGAGGTGTCCACAGTGAGACACAGCCTCAGGACAGCTGCGGGTTCAGAGGTGTCCACAGTGAGACACAGCCTGAGGACAGCTGCGGGTTCAGAGGTGTCCACAGTGAGACGTGCAGACAGCAGCGTCCTCAGAGACATCACACACCCTCAGACTGAGGATCCTGGTGTAACCGTGTGTTTTCATTTCACTGTACAAAGTGTAAGACACCTCTCTGTCCTCCTGATGTCCTGCGTGTCTCTGCTCCGACTCTGTCCAATCAGGACGAGACGTCACAACAACAATATGGTTTTTAAATGTCAGGTTTTCGTGTGAAGAAGCTGGATCCTTTGCTGCAGAACAACACTGGTAACCAACAACTACCTGTGAGGACGTCTTCCTGGGACAGACAATATTTGTTTTTATTGTTACCATGACAACTTCACAGAAGATTAAATGACTGTTATTAACAAGAGTGAGTAGTATAATTACTGTGGGACTCCTCTAACACTGACTTAATGGGCTTCATAGGATTTATGTCTCTGGAGATGTTGCATCATTTCACCTGAGTCACACCTGAGGAACACGTGTCGCTCGTACTTCAGGAATAATTCATGAAAACTATGTGAAAACCTTTCATTCTCACTAGGATCCAGTCTGGAGTGTACGAGGAAATTCTTAGAAGACGTGATTTTCTTGGAGGAGGAGTCCTCAGGGTCCTGATTGTCAGATTGTGTTCATGACAACACGTCCTCAACCAGCAACACTGAGGAGGAGTTTCCAGTGAAGAAGATGATCAGAGGAGCAGAGACGGTGTTTGATGTGCGTCAGGACGAGCAAAGTGTTGCTTCATGTTTCAGAAAAACTTGTGAAGTGTGAAGAACATTTAAAACACCTCAGAGTCGTTATCAGGGTGAATCGCATGAGTCATTCATTAAAACGAAGGTGCTGTGAGTGGACCCAGACATGACCTCATCAGCTAAAACAATAGCAGAGGCTAATCTGCAGCCACAACAAACCCTCTGCTCCCTCCAGGATCCTCTTCGCTCGTCCTTTGTGTCGGTGCTTTGTGGACGTGGATGTTTTCTCTCTCGGGTCATGAACACAGTCTGGGAACCAGGGTCGCATCCCGAGGGATTCAAGCACTAAGAGAGGCTCTGACTGACAACAAACCAAACAGATCTCCTACTAGATCCTCGTGAGAATCTCAGAGGAGTAGTACATGGACCTGAAACACCTGAGGAGGCTGCGAGCTGTGATATTCAGAGCTGAGAAGATGTTTGTATTATTTATTGGATCATTCCTGAAGAAGCTGAAGAGGTGTTGTGTGACAGTCCTGATGATGCTCTGTTCTCCTACACCTGTGACACCGGGGCCAAGTTCACCTGTAATACAGCTCTACATGGTTCATGGTTGTTTTGAATGACAACCACCGCTGCCTCTGATTGGCTGGTCCCAGAAACGCTGAACCAGTTCCCCTTTGTTATAACAAACAGAAGGTACCACCAGGGTAAACAAACAGGAGTAAATAAACACAGCAACTATTAGCATGTCAACACTGAGTCTGCACATTTTGTAAGATGCTTCTAAAAATCTGTCATTATATAAAATACTATTCATATTGTCACAGCGTAGGTTCAGCCAATCACATCTCTTATGAAGCTGAGTCCTACCTAGCAACAGGGTCTCAGCTGGAGATGTTTCAGCACCTTGGACAGATCATTTCCCTCCATCAAGATTTAAAATCCATATTCTTTATTTTTTATTATTATTATTATTATTACTACTCCAAATGTTTTAAATTAAAATATGAAACTTCCCAGTTTCCAGTCCAGCACATGTGGATGAGATGACGACTGTCAGTCACATGAATAATAAAGAAACAAGAAAAAAGATGAGATTGGATCTTTATCGGTCAGATGTTCATCAAGATTTGAACTATTTCTATTAAAGTGTGCGGCGCCATCTGGTGGACAAACGGTTGCAGTGACTGGAGGTTGTGTCTATATTTGGACAAATATGAATAAATATGAAATGAGTATCTAATAAAGATAATTATAGATATTAAAACCATCACAGAGATGAACTTTGAACCTGCTTGGCGTCTGTTTGGTTTGTTATTTTCAGGAACAACATGAAACAAAAACCAGAGCAGAGGTGTTGCAGTGTTGTTCAGGTCACAGTGGGAGATGTGGGACACTCCAGTCAGGACTGGACTGGTCTACGTCTGGAGGTTTGTGAGGTGGATCTGGTTCAGTGTGGCCTACATGTGAAAACAGGAGCTTCTCTGTTTGTTATCCGTGAGTTTGGATCAGGACTGACTCAGGTAGACCTGCACTGCCACTGATGAGCATTTGTCTCCATCTAGTGGCTGAAACTGATCATCACAGCAGAAAACAGTTTTCTGGGACCAGTCCTGACACGTGTTGTCTTCTTTACTATAGTCTTATCTTGTCTTGTCCAGTCTTGTATTGTTTGTTTTATAGGGGGCGGGGGTCTGTTTTTTCAACTTAGACTTCTTTATTTCTTTATTTTGTCCACTTTTAATTACCAAACTTGAAGCAACATTTTATTGTTGTGACCCAGTATTTCATTGTTTTTCCAACATGTCATTGGTTGTATGCGCATTTTGCCAAGTTAAAATAACGCAGCATGTAGTGAGTCAAGCATTTCTGGGTTAAAACAATCCAGTACTTTGGGCTGTACTCACTTACTAATCTACTTACTTAATTACTTCCTAACTGATTTATTATTTCTACGACTAACCTGTCCAAGTACCTGTGGTTGAAAACCACTAACCACAGACTAGTTACAGCACAGTGTGTGTTCTAATGACAGACTCTATAAATACCACACGGTGCACAAACACAGTGAGCTGCTGTACACCCAGACGGCCACCAGGTGTCAGTGTTGTCTCGTGTTCAGCAGCATAAAGGATCGTGAAGTAGAGGAGGATCTGAAGTTTGTGAAGAGAGAAGAAGAAGAAATGTGTGATTTGTTGTCATGTGTTGCGGTTACTTGTGGATACCTGTCTCCTCGTGAAGCCTCCTCTGGTTTAAAGTCTTTATTTCGGTCTCGTGGTTTCTGGGAGCGGGTGTGATGCAGGAGTAGACTCCGTGTGTGTGTTGGGACATGTAGTAATGGACAGTAGCAGCTCTTAGGTACGCAGGGTGTCGACAGGTAACAACGGGACAACACCTTCACCGAGAGTTTTTACCGAGGACTTCCACCTCCGTCCGTCCGTCCAGCCGCCTTCCTGCCCGGGTGTACCCGCCTCTCCTGCCCTCACCGCCGGACCAGCCTCGGTGTTTACCTCGGTGGAAGAAATGTCGGAGGAAAAGACGGACATCCCCAACGAGCTGCTCGGTGAGACACTTACAGTTAAACCAGCCGAGTCAAAACAAGTGAACTAAACTTTAGCTGCAGTTATTAGTTCATTATAGGACAGAAAAATACATTAAAGCACAATTAAGTTCCCAGAAACTCAAAGTTAAATCACTGCAAGCAACTTTAAAGGTGTGTTTACAGATTTAAAGACATGATTCATAACTTAAAGTGCTAAAAAAATGCTCAAAATCAACATTAAATCTTCATTAAATTTAAAGTTTTTGGTTGTATTGCAGCACAGAAGTAAAATAAATCACCCAAAACTATTTTTTACACATAATTTAGTTGCATTAAAGTCATTAGGAACATGAAAACACTGCATACATGAACTTCTACTGTAATTTCCCATGATTATTTTGCACAAATGATCAAAAGTCTTGATTTAATTTTAAATTAAATACCACAGACACACTCATTTTGAATATTACCTGGAGGAACAGTCATTGTTTTCATATTTTCTTGCTCTAGTTCAATGAAAAACACAATTAATATGTGATGAACTCACTTAAAACATCATATATGTTCTTTATTAGGTCAGTGCACATGTAAAACTGCCTCAAAACATCAGTCAGTTGCATGAAAGTCAAAACAAGTCACTTTAGGAAAGTCAAAATGTTCAAATGAGCAAAATTCCCTTATTGTCCTGTTGTATTTCAATAGAAAACAATAAACATAGACACTGTAATCACTTTGAACCTCATGTAAATTCATTATCACTTCACTGTAGGACATAAAAACACAACAAAAGTCACTGTTCAGGGACATTAAACTGGCACGTTAATAGATTTACAGGCATAGATCAGTTGGATTGTGATTGAAATGATCAGCAACGACTTTAAATCTGAGTGGAGGTGTAAGCAGAAAGAAACAGGAGCCTTTCACAACCTCAAGCACAGGAACAGTTTTCCACAAACTTTTCATGCCCTGAGGGTTTGGCTGCTTTTGGCTACCTGAGAGTTTCTCTGTCACTTCCTTATCTGAAGTGGGAGGGAGCTCTGGGAGGAGGAGGAGGAGGAGGAGGAGGAGGAGGAGGGTGTGTGCTGTGAAATTCCTTTGGATTGTGAGATATTATCACCACACACTGCCCGGACGACTGGGTGTCAGCAAATCACAGCAGTTTCATTATGTATTTATTTACTCGTGCAGGAGAAAGTCGTCCCAGCTGTTGACTTTAAATTAAGTCACAAAAACTCCACTTCAGCTGGAGTTTGACCTGCTTTCATTTTCTGAGGTGATGTTATCGGACTGAAGCTGCTGCATCAGGCTGCAACTCCTGCCTCCAGATAAACGCTCACTGTGAACCAGGCGTGTCCGACTCGTGGTAGTTCAGGAGCCACGTTCAGCCCAGTTGGACCTGAAGTGGGCGGGACCAGTAAAATAACAGAATAATAACCTATAAATAACAACAACTCCAAGTGTGTCCCTTTGTTTTAGTGCAGAGCAGAACACTGTGGAAATATTTGTAAATGTATTCATTAAAATACGTGACAGTTAAGGCCTCTGTATAGGGCGGTGTGCGCGTAGACGTCATTGCGGCTGTCTCGCGCACATTTTGCCTTTACACTCGAGCGCAACCTGCGTGCGCTGTTTTGAAAATGTCGCTGCAGTTTCCTTCGTCGGGGGTGTTGCTATACGGCTGGTTTTGGCCAAGACACCAAACGGTGGAGTTTATCCTGCATTTATAAGCCAATCTCAGTAGTTATTTTTACTTTCCGGTACAAGGAAGCACGGCATCACAGCATGTGACTACAAACGGACCAATCAGGAGAGGTGATGTCTGCGCCATCTGGTGCGCGGCATGTGTTGCAAGGGGCCGCGGGTCGGTCACGTGATGCAACGCGGGCGCAGTTTTGCGCGTGATTGCAGGAGTATAAAGTAAGTTTAAATATCTTCTATGTAATATTCACGCATTGTAAATTCATTCCTCGGCCCCCATTGGACCCTGTGGTGGGGCGGGCTCAGCACCTCCTCTCCTGCGGTTCCACAAAAAACTACCCGGTCAGGTGCTAGCACATACTAAAATCTTATTGGTCGGTATCGTCACTGCGTCATCACTGCGCGGCACGGAAATGTTTGTACCGATAAGCCGACAGACGGTTATAACAAGTTTCTACTGTGTGGGGAAAACCACTAAATATATCGGTTTAATCTACAATTACAGCGCTGTAATGCAACGTTAAAATTTTATTTAAAAACTTCAGCTGAACAAAACGTGACGGAGCACGTGACGGAGGTTGTAGGTAGAGCTAGCATCTCCGAAAACGTCAGAGCAAGTTTTTAACCAGGCTCTAAATTGATGGATTAACAGCATATTTGAAGTAAAAACAACTCATTTCTGGCCTGAAACAAACTTCATCAACTTTCTCCTCCTCCACCTGATGACCAGCTACACGGAGGAGGAACTGTTTTCTGTCATGGAAACACAGCCGAGGCGAGGTGGTGCCATGCGGTGGAAATGCGCCTGTGTTACAGTGTGTTACTGTGTCTGCAGTCTGATCTGTCCCTCTGCACTGCCCTGATGAATGGAGCTGTTTATAGTTTGAATTAGGACAGGCTGACCTGAGGCTGCTCATCATGGAGCCACTTGCAGCTAAAACTACAACCAATGAGAAGTGGTGGGAAGCTGACGTCCACTCAGCATCACCAAGGGAGTCAACTCAGAAAATACTCAATCAACAATCAATCTGAAAGTAGTACAGACAGGAGGAGCATGATGGCTGCAGTGGGTGTAAATGATCATATTTACCCAAAGACAAACAACTGTGAATATGAGTAATGATTGTAATAGTGCAGGTGTCTGTAAGTGAAGCAGGTTGATCCTCTGCAGGAAGAGCCTGCTGCTGCTGCTGCTGCTGCTGCTTGCATGTGAGGGATCGGACCATGTGTTTCTGATCAGACTCCACGCTGCCTCATGCTGTAATGTTTTCATCCTCCTCATGACCTCATCATGTGTCGAGGAGGAGGAGGACGCCATGATGTCATGAAGGCGGGCCCTCCGACTCATTAATACGCTGGCTTTGCCATGAACACAACACATACTCGCACACAGTTTTCTCTCTGTCTCGCCCACAATCCACCACCTCCTCCTCCTCCTCCTCCTCCTCCTCCTCCTTCTTCTTCTTCTTCTTCTTCTTCTTTTGGGTCTTTTATTGTTTCTTCTTCCTATTTTTCTTCTATTTCTTTTTGTTCTTATTATTTTGGTTCTTCTATTATTTCTTCTTCCTCTTTTCTTCTTCTCCTCCTCCTCATTCTTCTTTTGCTTCTTCTGCTTTACAGTTTTTTAAGTTCCCAAAAAAGTTATGCATTAATTTAAAGACCACTTCTCTCCCACCTTACATTGTTCTCAGATCAATAATGGGAATGATTAATTGTGGTGTTAACTGTCACTGTGTGTGTGTGTGTGTGTGTGTGTGTGTGTGTGTGTGTGTGTGTTT
>OOFC01025835.1:4386-18631 GCA_900323345.1 Pseudochromis fuscus | reverse complement strand
CCTTCACTGGATGGATCTTTACAGATTTGCACTTGTATGTTTTCAGTAAACAAGGAATCACTGCTGAGATGAACTGACACAACAACACAGTGGGTGGATGTTGTCCCCTCCCACACCCACCCTGACAATGACCTGACACTGACACTGACACTGACACTGACCTGACAATGACCTGACACTGACCTGACACTGACCTGACACTGACCTGATACTGACCTGACACTGACCTGACACTGACACTGACACTGACCTGACACTGACCTGACACTGACCTGACACTGACCTGACACTGACCTGACACTGACCTGACACTGACACTGACACTGACACTGACACTGACACTGACCTGACACTGACCTGACACTGACCTGACACTGACCTGACACTGACACTGACCTGACACTGACCTGACACTGACCTGACACTGACCTGACACTGACACTGACCTGACACTGACACTGACCTGACACTGACACTGACACTGACACTGACACTGACCTGACACTGACCTGACACTGACCTGACACTGACCTGACACTGACACTGACACTGACACTGACACTGACACTGACCTGACACTGACCTGACACTGACCTGACACTGACCTGACACTGACACCTGACACTGACCTGACACTGACCTGACACTGACCTGACACTGACCTGATACTGACCTGACACTGACCTGACACTGACCTGGGATTGTGGGGATCCTCTAGTGAGTCTAGTCTTTTAAAAGGCAAAGTTCTTCCGTCTTATTTGCTTTTCTAAAGTCAGTCAAACTGACTGATATCATGTTTTTCCTTCTTACTGTTTGATATGAGCTGAAGCTCTTGATCTTTATCCGTTGGACTGTGTTACACTCAAGCATCAACATTTACGGCTTCAAAACAAACAAATAAAGAAGCCAGATCCTCCAATCACCACTTGAGTGTGACTCCAGCAGTGAACCAGTCTCTGCAGATGTTAAAATGTCCAACATAATAACAATAATAATAATAATAATAATGGTTGGATTTATACAGCACTCTTCTAGACACTCAAAGTGCTTTAGAGAGACCATTATTCATTCATACCCATTCAAACCGGTGGTGGTAAGCTATGATAGCCACAGCTGCTCTGGGGCAGACTGACAGGACATGTTTACAGCCTGAGACAAAAACCTGGTCTGATCTGAGGCTGACTGTCCTGTTCACGACATCCATACAGGTGGTGAATTCTCATTAATATTTCTGTTTAATTAAAGGTGTGGCCATCACGTTAGGATACCTGCAGTCAGACAACTCCTCCCTCATGTCCAAATATGGTCACTTTCAGCATTTTAAAAACATCCATCTTTTACATACAGTGTATGGTGTCACTGCTGCTGACTGAGTGAACACAGGTATGATCAGGGGTTCTGGTGTAATAATAAAGTGCTCAGTGAGAGGATATTTACAGGTGGAGACCAGGTGTGACAGAGCAAAGGAGCAACTTAACTTACTGGTTTTATTCATGGTTAATGTTTAATGTTATGCTGTTTCTGGTTTCATGAGTTTGAGATGACATCCAGGGTGTAATACATTAGTATTTGGTCTTTGTATTTAGTGTAAAAAAAACAAAAAAAGAATTTTCTTCTAAGGAAATTACAAGATTAAGGCTCCATCGTTCAAAGTTAAATAAACACCTTATTATGAAATGATACCAGTCATTATTACATAGTACAGATATGAGCATGTTGCTGGTGCTGTGTGTGACCTGTGTGCACAGACTGGATCAGTGTTTAACCAGCAGAGAGCAGCGTGGAGTAGCCTGCACACAGTGACAGTGTGGACGTCAGGGGGAGGCTACTTTTATCCTTGATCAGGGTGAAACTGCAACTTGAACCCTGCCCTGTGTTAAATATGATCAATAATCCGGGTGGATTAGCAAACAGCTGGCACAGGACCCCGGGCTCAACAGATCAAGTCAGAGTCTGCATGAGGGGGTGTTTCTTGTTTGAAAGTCACAGAGCCCAGACATTTGCATCAGATCCTGATCCTGGACCTGCTGTTACTGGGTCTTCAGACCCCAGCACACATGCACCAGTCAGACACACCCTTCAGCCCACTGACAGGTGAAGTGGATGGTACTGGTTCTTACAGAGGCTCCTGTTGGTGTGTGGATACATCAGGAAGAGTGAACATGTTGGAAGCAGGAGGAATGTGCAGCCTGAGGATCATGGACCAAACTCTGATGTGTAGATGACTGGATCAGAGCATCTCCAGGACTCCAGGGTGATCCTGGTGCAGTGGTCAGCACCAACCAACAGAGGTCCAAGGAAGGACAACCAGTGAACCAGAGACAGGGTCATGGACGGTCACTGATATCCATGTGGAGAAACAGCAGGTCTGTGTGGTCTGATCCAGCAGAAGATCTACTGTAGCTCCAACTGCTGGAAGACTCATGCTGGTTTGTTGTGTATGAAGCTGTGCAGCCACAGACTGGTCAGAGTGTCCATGCTGACCTCTGTCCACCACTCAAACTCTACAATGGACACATGAGCATCAGAGCTGGACCATGGAGCAGTGGAAGGAGGAGGTCTGGTCTGATGTTGTCTTTTCCATCAGGTGGACGGTCAGATGTGTGTGTCTGTCATTAACCTGTGGAGGACGTGGTACCAGGGTGAACTGTAAGAAGAAGGTGGAGTTAGTGTGATGCTCTGACATTGTTCTGCTGGGAAACCTTGGGTCCTGCATCATGTGGATGTTACATTGATACGTATCAGCTTCCTGACACTGTTACAGACCAGGTCCGGTCCTCCATGGAGACAGTGTCTCTGAGGACAGTGTCCTCTCTCAGCAGGACGATGCTCCCTGACTCTCTGCAGACATAGTTCAATGATGGTTTGAGGAACATGACGAAGGTGTTGACTCAGCCTCCAAATGACCAGGTCTCAATCCAGTCCAGCGTCTGTGGGATGTTCTGGACAAGAACAAAAAGTGTGAACAAGACCCTCACAAGGACGTATTTGAATGATTGTCCATGATGAGGACACCAGCACAGATCAGCTGATGTTAGCTCATGTGTTGTAAGCGGTCTCTCAGTCAGGACAGTGGGTCTGCAGCACGGTGATAACAACATGAACTGTTGATGTTCAAGCTTCTGGCTTCACAATCAAAACATGGCACCGACCACAAGCTTCAACTCTGGGCTTCAGACTGGCTCGGATGCAAACCAGTGAGTGACATCACAGCTGATTGTATCTACAGTCAGTGGTCATAACTTTGTATTTCTCACATATTGTCCATTTACTAAATTTAAAACAGTGGAGAAGAAGAAGAACTCACAGAGAAGAAGCTAGGAAGCTAGGCTAAACATGTTCTGTCCAGGAAGTGGAGGCAGCTGGTAGTCAGCAGTGAAGAAGTAAGGGGCGGGGTTAGCTTGATTGACAGGTCTGGTCTCCAATCAGACTGACACTGAAGTCCAGTTTCATACACATTGGGCTGCGACCTCAGGTTCAAAGGTCAGTCCCGCCTCCTCACTTCTTCCATCATATCCAAATATAGTCACTTCTGGCTCCAAACCACCAACACGGTGAGTTTCAAATCCAAAACTCCTTGTTGACTGCACAAACCACCAGGTGACATCACTCTTGCTTTGTCCATGTCCATCTGGGACTGGGACAAACTTGAGGACAAATCCAACAAGCTGGTTTTGGAGCAGCTCTGACGAAAGCTGCAAACTGTTGGAGGGTTCATGCTTTCAGCTGGATTCTTCAAGCTGGCCCAGGTAGATATTTTTCAATTGTACTTTGCGATTATTGAGTTCATAAAGTTCACAGAGGTCACCGTCCTCCCTCATTGCAGCCTCCACCCTGCTTTGTTGAAAAGTGTCTCCATGTCAGATACTCCTTGTCATCTCTTCTTTCATATGATTCCCTGAGCCACAGGTCCTGAGAGGGCTGGCCTGACTGCATATCAAAAAGAGCAATTTGACTGGGCTCTTTGAAACGTTTAGCTGTAATGTCAGTCCTGGGCTCTTTCAAATAGAAAGGAGAGAGAAATGTCAGTGCAGATTTCTATCAGCCCAGTCAGTAAAGAGTGTCCTCTCGGTGGCCAGCTGTGCCTGCCAACAGGACAACTGCCCTTTTATTGCCTCTGTTTTTAGACCTTTCAGCTCAGGATTTGGAAATGCTTTTCAACATTCAGCGTGCACATGTTTCCCCCTCGGGGGAAAGACTTGAGGGCACCAAAACAAAAACTCCTGTTTCCATCCCATCATTTAGTTGTTGGAAAGGTAAACTTCTTATCTGTCCTCTGTGCAGGGAGAGGGCAGCTCGGACTTATCCTGCAGCTGTCACCTTAAATGTTTCTTTCTCATGCAGGTCTCACAGGTTATGTTACCTCACAATCATCAATATTAGATATGAATAAAAATTATTTTTATAGACATTTTTTCATTTATCAAACATTTTAATTCCTACATATGTTGGTAAATCTGGTATTGTGTCACATATCCTCCTGTTCTGTATTTGTATCTGAACAACTCCCAGATGTGTGTAATAGTACACATGGCAAATGAAAACATGAACATAAGTAGAGGACTGATTATAAACTGGAAAATAATCAGAATGATAATGATGATAATAACACAATATAAAAGTCAGTTCTTCAGGTCCTCTATCTGAGGATCACTTTATCATAAGAGATATTAGGCTGAGGCTGGAGCGAGACTTGTGGGCGGGGTTAGTTTGATTGACACGTCTCATACACCAGTGGTTCTCAGTCCTGGTCCTCGAGGGCCGCTATCCTGCATGTGTTAGATGTTTCCTCTTCCAACACCTGATTCAAATGATCAGCTCATCATCAAGCTGCAGAAGCCTGATAATGATCCTGATCATTGAATCAGGAGTTGGATGCAGGATAGCGGCCCTCTAGGACCAGGATTGAGAACCACTGTCATACACCTTGGACAGTGTCCTCAGGCTCAAGGGTCAGACCCGCCTCCTCACTCCTCTCATCATGTCCAAATATGGTCATCTCTGGCTCCAAACAACCAACATGGCCACGTTCAAATACTAAACTCCTGACTTCATCATGGTCACTATGTCCATCTCTGAAACACAGTGAATCCTCACAGATGTTAAAACCTCCAAATGTAACTGGAAAAGATTAAATCGTCCTGATCTAGATAATCAAACAAATATAAAAACACTTGTAACTGCTCTGTCTTAGAAGAAACACATTATTAAGAAGAATTAAAAACGTTGCCTGAGCTTGTTTTCTTTGGTAAATCTCATTTGACTTCACTCATCAGGTCCCTGTTGTGTGTCTGGATCAGATATAATCTGCTAATGCAGGTGTAAATGAACACTCTGTGATTGGAGGTGGTGTGGCTGGTGGACGTCAGCCCAGAGTAAATGCATCTGACTGTGATCTTCAGACAGACACTGACCCAGACAATTGAAAGTTCACCTGAGGCTGTGTTCAGACAGACGAGTTAAACACAGACTCTTTGAAAGCAGCTGGTGCCACCACAAGGCAGCTGAGTGCAGCTTCATTCACATGTACAGTGGCAGGAAGACGTTTGTGACCCTTACTTGTTTTTCTGCCTTCAGCATAAAATGTGATCTGATCAGAAAAGCCATGATTAAAATATATATGATTATAATATAGCATCAACTAACAGTCCAGGAGCCTTCATGGAGGCTGCCTGTTTAAACAAGCCATGTGATGTCAGGACATTTCAACCAATCAGAAAAGTGTGGGGGTTTTCCTGATTGGTTGAGATGTTCTGACATCACATGGGGTCAGCACATGGAGGCACATGATGCTGCAGCTCAGAGGAGTGTGGAGTCCAGGCCTGGTGGGTCTCCCACAGCTGACTGTAATGCTGTGGCTGTAGGTGGGCTCAGATGTGCTCAGTGGCCTGGAGGCTGAACGCTGCACAAACCCACAGACACAGCCCAACACGGGGCCCATTTAATCCTAATAATAAACACTTTAGATTTAATGTCGGTGGTGAAAGGGGGATTTGGAAAGTCTTAGTATTTCAAATCAATTAAGCCTGAACTGCAGCATGCTGAGACAGGCTCATAAAAACACAGCCAGCGTGGACACAGTGCGGAGACATTTTGGTCCGCGTCTCAAATCTGGGTTCCAGGTTTTATTCAGCTTTAGTAAAAACACATTCGAAGGAAAAGCTTTACTGCATCTATTTAAAGCCATAATTAGCTCAGGCTGTTGGTCATGGACACATATAGAGAACGAACACAAACCACAGCAGCACGTTGGTTCTTTAAGTTTCTTTTATCAGAGACGAACCTGAAACACACCCGACGTGTTTCCAGGGTAAACTCCTGTCTTCATCACCGCTGTCACCAGGTGGACAGTGATGTGTGTAAATCAGCTGATGGTCGCGTCTCATCACAGTGACGCCGGTGATGAAGAGGGAAGTTTGCTGTAGAAACATGTCAGGTATGTTCTAACGTGTCTGATCACAAAATATACACGATGAATTTTGTTGGACCAGAGCTGCAGATTATTCATTAAATAATAAAAATAATAATAGTACTTTTTGACAACCCTTCACTAACATAAGGGAACATGTATGATGTTCTTTTATATTTTCAAATATTAAAGTAGTTTCAATTAAAAGAAACAAAAAGTTTAATATCGTAAAGCAGGTGGGAGTTTCCACCAAGAAGGACTGGAAATAAAACCAACACCACTCTGTTACCCAGATATCACATTCATGTAGATTGTTTTACATTTTCATTTTTAATCATGACACAATATTCTTTTTTTCTTTTATTTGTCCAACCAGCTGATCACTGTAGTTTTTACTACTTTCCAAATTTGGGGCTAAAAAAAAACAATGAAGGTGTCAAGTAGAATTAACTGCAGTTCCCCCAGTGGCCACCTGAGGCTTCAGTGAGTCCACACAGACCTCCATGTTGAAACGTTCACAGCCTGGTGCAACAAAACATTTTGTTCCTGACAGCTGGAGTGGAGCTGAGTTTTCATACAGTTCATATTGTATCATCGTCTGCATAATTAAGGGCGTGGTCACTTTGAGTGTTTGTTTGCTGGTGCACTTTTCTTCTTCTTCTTGCTGTTATTATTGTTGTTTTATTATTATTACTTGTGTCATTTAACGTCTGTATTGGTGTGTTTGCTGCCTGACATTGAATTTCTCCAAATGGGTATTAACAAAGTTTTCTATCTATCTATCTATCTATCTATCTATCTATCTATCTATCTATCTATCTATCTATCTATCTATCTAGGTGGGTGTGGCTACAGGAGGATACACACATCCACCTCCTCACTTCTCCCTAGCTCCTCCCTCTTCTCCATATATGGTCCCTACTGGCTCCAAATTCACACATCACTGGCTGACATTACTGTGGCTACATCTATCTTTCACATTCAGTGTTTTTCTCTTTTTTAAAGTTATCGCACATTTGTTGGTGCTCATGAATCCAGATTAGTGACAGCAGCATGAGGGAGTGAATCCAAATCACCTAAAGTGTCTATGCTAATGAAGGAGCATGCAATGAAATACTAAGACACAAAGAGAGGCATTGTTCTCATTGTTTAACACTGTGTCCTGCTCTGATCACAAACGTCCAACACAAGGGCTGATTGTGAGTGTGTAGGTTAATTACTGTCCTCTGTCCTTCATCCCTCACTACATCTACAAGGCTGTACAACAGAGCCATTACACTGTGAAAGCAGTGACTTCTCTATTGTTGGATAAAGGGAACAGAAGGCTGCTTAATGTGTAAGTAAAGTTCCATCTTGGTAATTTATGGCCTTGATTATTTCACACCCTGCTGATGCGTAAAGACCAAGAAAACATGACAGAAAGTGAAACAGTCTTCCTGAGCTGCAGACTCATCTGGTCACCCAGCTGCTTTCTCTCATAATGCCTCAGTGGCTTTTGATGCTCACAAGCAATTTCCTACAGATGACTATCACATTACATCAAATTAAATTGCATTACCTCACACCCAGAGAGGAGGTTTATTTACTCAACAGATGGCGGCCTTATCCTGGGGAAATATGAAACGTGCCTCTTTGGATCCTGCAGGTTTGCTCATTTTTAATGGCTTTATTTATGAATTTAGAGTCAGACGAGCTCACGTGGCTTTAGGTTAACCCACAGAAACCAAGGCTGGATGTCAAGCATTAGTAATTATATGTCCTGGTTAAATGAGGAGAGGGTTTCAAGAGAGGCCGTGCAGCATGAGGTTATTTCCTTTCTGGGATCGAACAAATCTTGATTCCTTTGTGTGAGTCCTTCCTAAAAGATGATCCGTGGAGTGAGCAAAAGTAAAAACTTGTCGAGTCTTAAATGTGTTGCAAAACTGGGATGAAAACACGCTCCATGAGGAAGCATGATGCATGGCTGTTTCCTGTTTTGCTCCTGTGAATGGGCTCTTTGTTCCCTGCGCTCAGCTGCAGTCGCTCCGTCTCTGAGGGCATCCTGAAAACCTGGACTCTGTCTGAGAGGCTGCCGACACCGGGGCAGATAAAGACGGAGGTGGTCGGTGCCAGAGGGGAATGGAAATAATGACCTCGGCACACAGAGAGCGGCAGAGAGTCGCCTTATCATCTGCTCTTTAGCCCACAGACCGACGTTAGGCACATCCGACATGAATGGAGCAGTTGTACAGAGCAGGAAGAGACACAGCGACACGGAGCTGCACTCTACCTTCTGCAATTAGATAAAGCTGCAGACAAAACTCTGTGTGTGTGTGTGTTACTGGAGAGACATAAATCTGTTTTAAATGGAGACCCACTCCTGGATTTTGGGGACAGAAAACAAGTCCCCATGAAGTCAATCATCACGTCTTCAAAAAGCTCAAGATGAGGTCAGTGTTAGGTCTCAGTGGAGGTGGAGGTGGAGGTTAGGGGTTAGGGGTTAGGGGCAAGTAGAAGTAATGGTTAGGGTTATGGTACTGCTGCAGGAAATTACTGTGAGTCAGTGTAATGTCCTCTCAGTTTGTAAAAAACACCTCAGCTACAAGTGAAAGTCCTGCGTTCAGGAGACAACGTCTGCTACTTTCAAACCAAAGAAGTTCAATAATGCTGAGTCAGGACCTTTGTCCACAGGCAGATGTTGTTGTGCTGATTGCATCTTTACCTCCACCAAGGAGGTTATGTTTTTGCCTGCGTTTGTCTGTTTGTCTGTTGGTTTCCAAAATAACTCAAAAACTTACGGACGGATTTGGATGAAATTTTCAGGGATTGTCCAGATGGGGATAAGGAACAAATGATTAGATTTTGGAAGTGATCCGGATCACCGTCTGGATCCAGGAATTTTTTGAAGGATTATCCTCGCATCTCCTCGAAGGCATCCATATTGATATGCTGGCGCAAGCGAAGTGCAGTTGCTTGTATTGATTTTTACACATGTGCAGTTGCTCATGCCCTCCGCGCACAGGTGACGCGGTCACATTTTTTGAGCTGCACGTGGACGCCTCTGCACCTGCCCACGCCTGTCCGCTCGAGCGCTTCCTGACGTGTTCGATGACATTTACGTGACGCGGACCCTGGTGCACCGACGCACACATGCGGACGTGGAAAGTATCAAATGGCCTTAACAGTGCTTGGCGGAGGTCTGCGCTCTTAGAGTGCTTTTCTAGTTCAAAGTTGGTATGAAAAAGGAGTCATTTTTGTCACAGATATATTGAATGAACAAAGCAATTTTTTGAGGTTTAGAGAAATTAAATCAAAAGTTAACAAAGTTCATTAAGAGAGTACAATAAGGTTTGCAAAGCAATACCTCCAGCATTACTACATATGAAACAAAGTTATCTACATTAGTCGAAAGGACAAATGCCTAAAATACAACTAAACCAAATTCCTTTAAACGACAGGAAATGTAACAATAATACTATTAACAAAATATTCAAAGGTAAACTATTTTATGATTTTGACCAAAATGCTAAATTAAGACACTGTGAAAACAGGATAACAAATAAATATGTCAAATTCCTGAAATGGTTAATACCTCCTAAAATCAAAGAGATGCAATTCAAGATAATAAATGGATATTACCCAGCAGCAGCAATGTTAAAAAAAAGATTTGGATTTGAGGTGGAGCCGTTTGTTTTCTCTTGTTCTGTGACAAAACGTTTCTGGCAGGATGTCGTCCATTGGATGAAAATTAAAATGGATAAAATACTACAATTTAAATTAAAACAAATACTTTACGGTATTGACATCCTGCTGAAAGAACTCTTTAAAATTTGCAATAAAATTATAATTGTGGGTAAATATCATGTTCATAAAAGTAAATGGCGAAATAAAAATCCATCTCTAACAGTATTTAAAGTTGAATTGCGGGAGTGTTTTGCTTCTTTGTCACTCCTAAAAGACTCCAGTGATGACATTTATATGTTGTGTGAAGATGTCTCTAAATATTTGTTGTTATAAATTCAATGCTTCCTTTGTATCGATATATGAGCTTGTTACATATTGAGAAGAATACTTTTGAAAAATATATGGACAAGATGTATGTTTGGTCAGTGTTGCCTTATGGACTGAAGTGCCTTGTGATTTATTTTGTTTATTTTTATTTTATATGTATGTATTTTATTTTTTAATGTTATATTCCTTGAATTGTTGAAGATATTATGCACCTTTGTTTCCCATAAAGAGTCTTTGTAAATTAAATTATATAAATAAAAACTTTTTTTCTTTACTCGATCAAATGATTTTTTTTGTCTTCACATCCCTTTAGGTGCTCCGTAAAAACTGGCTTGCACTACTTTTGAAATTTTGTGTAATGTTTTTAGACAAAGATCCAACATGTAAAGATAAAGGAAGCTGAATAGTGGAAAAATCCTTCATTAATGGAGAAGGGGTGGGGATCACTAAGTTTGCACTGTCCCCCACTCATTTCTGAATATATACTTGTTATGATGAGCTCTTTTCTCCTTCTTTTCTTTAAGTTATTTGAAATAAATTTTACACAAGTCAACTCAGCAAATACTTAAAATGTATGTGTCCCACAAAGGTGAATATAAGGTGACATAAACAAATAATAAGAAAACAGTTTTGGTGAAAATAATTCAGACAGCACATCATTTCTTTCACTATATGAACGTAATCGTGGCAGAAAACAACTTGTATATATTTTATGTAGTGCAATTAAGTGCAATTTTGAGATATTTGCACTGTATATTTCAAAATACTGTAATTTTTTCAAATATAATTTATTGATACTTTTCAAATCTAAATTTAACAAAAACAAATAGTTGTTGTTTAGTTGGAGGTCAAGCATCAAATGTCAGTGAGTTGTGAGTAGTTCCCCCAAAGAACAATCCCAGTAAACCTCCCATATGGAGTTAATCATCCCACAGTGCTCATAATAATAATAATGGGGGATTATACTGGAGTATTTTCACATTAATGTATAAACAGACAGGAAGAAAACACACCAGCACATGTTAACTTCCTCCACAACCCTGCTGCACTCCTGCTGTGTGTGTCCCCCTGGGCCCTCTGTTGGTGCTGTTGTGTTGTTGCACTGAATGCAGCGTTAAACAATAATGATGCAGAAGTATTAAACTGAATTCATTACAAGCATTATGAGTCCATACATGCTGCTCATTTTAAATAAATCTTTTCATTGTGAACCTTTTATTAAACCAGTAAAATCTGTTTAATATTAAGTAAGATTTATACATATTAAATATTTTATTAATTCCTCTCCCAGGCCTGGATGTTCCTGCCTGGGGGGTTGTGTCTACATTCATCGTGCTTGTTGTGCAGAATGTGACATGTCCACCATCTAATAAAGATTTAAAAAATTAGTCAATATGATTAATTATTAAGCTCAAACCTTCAGTCTGACAGAGTGCAGCTGTGTGAGGTCTCAGTGGTGTTGTATACTACTGTGTGAAATACCACTAGAAATGCTGTAGATAGATCCATTAGCATGAATAGTCCACACTTATTAATACACTAGACCAAAATGCAGACGTGAAACAACTCACTTTTGCAAGGTTTCCTGACGTTGCGGGTGTGAAATTGACCTCATCACCGCTG
Organism: Pseudochromis fuscus; assembly: GCA_900323345.1. Lineage (NCBI taxonomy): Eukaryota > Metazoa > Chordata > Actinopteri > Pseudochromidae > Pseudochromis > Pseudochromis fuscus. The sequence continues at coordinate 6,609 of OOFC01025835.1, read as the reverse complement.
TACTCAACAATAGACTGTTTGAAACCACATGTGCTTCAGTGTCTGTTTCTTCTTGTCAAACATGAAGATGTGGAGCCTTCAAAACCTGCTGCTCATCCTCTGCAGTAAGTGTTTTATTTGATTTTGTGTGTGATTAGTTTCATTAACACAGTGTTTATGTCTAAGTGGTAAAGACCAAGGACTTAAGACACCATGACAGATGGAGTCTGATCTGAGAATCAAATGTGCATCAGTCAGATTATGTCATAAAAGCTTTGAATGAATTAAAAATATGTTTCCAGCTGTTATGTTTATTTATTCCTCTTACAGATGCTCTGATGTGTGTGACCAGTGCAGCAGCAGTGATCCGTGTGTTTGGATATGAAGGGAGAGATGTGAAGGTTTCCTGCCCTTATGGACAAGGTTACGAGTCTTATCAAAAATACCCGTGCAAGAACAACTGTGGCAACAATGATGTTCTCATTACAACATCAGAAACAAATAAGAACAAATACTCAATCTTCGATGACACAAGCAGCCGAATCTTCACAGCGACCATCTTTGATCTTCACTCTGTGGATGCTGGGACGTACTGGTGTGGAGTGACCAGAGCTGGAAAAGACATCTACACTGAAGTAAAGCTGGAAATAAGCCCAGGTAAATACATTCAGTCAGTGTTTCTGAAATGCAGCGTATACACTGCCGTCAAGGAAAATTCATAAACAACAAATAAAACAGTAAAATGTAAGAAATGGTAAAACAATTAGAATTGTGTTTGCACTGATTACATAAAGTGCAACTGAATAAAAGCAAAATTGTAAAGGATTGCCAATGTTTCCTCCTGTCAATACTTCTATATAGTAATTTTTAGTGATTATACATTAGTTCAGTCTTTAGTAAAAACAAACATGTAAGAATCAGTGACAACAACATAATACAGTGCAAGTTGTCAAAAATGAAATACATCATTTGAACCTTTAATTATAGGAAAATAATACACAACTTTACATGTTTCCCATATCAAATCTGTTTAATAATCTCATGTTATTGGGATTATTTGGTGGTTGAGCCTGAACACTGAGTGGAATATTATGTTATTTTGAAACTGAAAATAAAATAAAATATATTCAAAAAATATTACAAAATGTATATAACTGTATTTCAGAAAAATCTGTAGTTTGTGTGCAGCTATTAAAAGAGCTGGAGCAACTGGATTTTTGAATATATTATGAGAGAACTGAATCTAAATTTACACACTCTCAGTAATGTTTGTGTGAACCTTGCTTGATGTTGTTTCTCTTCAGACAGCTGCTGTGACAATGTGACTAAAATCCACAGTCATGAGGAGGGGTCAGTGTCCATCAGTTGTCCGTATGAGTCTAAGGACCAGAACAACCTGAAGTACATGTGCAGAGGGAGACGACCCTCCACATGTCTGCAGCAGGCAGTCATCACCTCTGACAACACACACAACACACAGTTCACACTTACTGACGACAAGGAGGCGAGAAAATTCACAGTGACCATCTCCAGTTTGACCCAAAATGATTCTGGGTGGTATCTTTGTGGTGTTGATAGAAACAGTGGACTGGATGTTTTCTCTGCTGTGGAGCTGGAAGTTAAAGGTGAGAGGTCACAGTTATACTCACTCACTGCACGTAGACATGGGAGTGCAAAATGGTGTAATACCCTCAACAGCCACAAGGTGGTGACTCCAAAGAACACTGGCTCCAATTGACTTCAATTAAAAATGATCATTTTCGATAGAGAAATGCTAACACTATATACCCACAAGTCAGTCTGATGTCATTACCAAAAGTCAGCTTTTCTTATCAGTGAACTGGTGGTTCATCTGAAAATCATTTCATCATTAAAGAGAAATTAGGCTTCAAAAAGAGGAAGATTCAGAAGCGTGGTTAGTTTGATTGACAGGTCTGGTTTGGAGGCTCATTCACTGGGAGGCTCCACCTCAAACTAACATTGAGGAGCAGTGTGTTGTCATGTGTGTAGTGTGATGTTTGCACTCTCTTTCTTAATACTTGAGTGTTTATGATACTCATTAATACTCTTAATCATAATACTGTTTCTCTGACAGTGACCAGCACCACTGTCAAAACGACAGATTCAACAGATCTGTCTACCAACTCTAATAAAGGTATATCTGTGTGTGTGTGTGTGTGTGTGTGTGAGTGAGTGAGTGTTACAGCAACACACTTTTTACAATCAGAAACTTCAGATATTTAT
>OOFC01025833.1:0-15011 GCA_900323345.1 Pseudochromis fuscus | reverse complement strand
GCACTGCAGATGATACCCACAGTGCACCGCGCGTTTGTCGGTGAAAACAAACGCCATTTTCTCGTGTATTTGCCTGTGACAAGCAGATAAACTTTGCAGAAAATCATGCCAAGCAGTTGTTGCGCGGTTGGATGTCCCAACCACGACATGATGGAGACTAAGCTTTCCTTTTATACTTTTCCCACGGACACAGAATGACAGAAAAAGTGGGTAAATGCTGTGAAAAGAGTAGAAATGGATGGTTCTGAATGGATTAAATCAACTTAAATTTAATTAAACAAAGCCTTGTTATTATCACTTCGTCAGCATTACAGCTAGTTATCAATCTTATATACTGAGTACTGATTAGAATAGAGTATGCAGATCTGAATAACTTATATTTTAAACATTATAACACATCTTAAAACCCAATATAACTGATGAAAAATCTACCTGAGGTGTCAATGAGATAGGTGTACAGGTCGCCGTACTCCATTTCTGGCCATTGAGTTGGGTCGTTACTCCAAGTGCCTCTTGGCTGTTTGTAAGGACAGTCATCTAAAGTTAGACCAATTAAGTCCAATTTGCGTTAATATCGTACTTTTGCCTCTGCAGGCAGGTTGTTATAGTAGTCAAAGGACATTTCTAAACAATGTCAAATCAAAATGATCTTCAGTAATCAAATGACAACCACCCAAAGTCCAATGTTTTTCTATGGGCGGAAAGTTTGTTTTCACCGTCTTGACCGCCATTTTGACCTGTGACGTATTTTGTGACGTAAGCCCGGAATTGTCAATTGCTGTTTTTAAACGAAAAGCACAACAGTAGATTATTTTCCATTAACTTTTTTTTTTTTTATGTATATATCACAGACTTGAATATGCATCAACATTGTTTTGTGTTAAGTTTGTTGCAGTGTAAGATTCAATATAAAAACTAATACAAACATGACATAAAAGAAGTCAAGTAATCATAAGTTAACTCAGGCGCATACATAATAAAACTGAATCCAGACTTACTAACGTGTCACAAAGGGACCTGACTGATTGGACACACCAAGGGAACATAAAAAGAGACACTATGAACTAATCTGGAAAAAAGAAAAATTGAAACTTCTTCCCTTAATTAGTGTCATCTGCATAAAAAAATAATATTGTACATGTCATGTGAAGCCGCACCTCAGGAACAGGCTGCCTCCTGTCTACCTGTCTCCATAGCCGGCAGCGCTGTTGTCTGCGGGACACACCCTGCGTCTCCTCGTCTTCTGAGTAAAGCATGCTGCCTTCTATTGAATACATTGTTACGAATTAACAGAGTGCTGAGATTTACAATAACTGACTAATAATATGGCTGTAACCTGTTTCAAAAAACTGAGGGCTCGTCCGGGATTTGAACCCGGGACCTCTCGCACCCTAAGCGAGAATCATACCCCTAGACCAACGAGCCGCTTATTTTGGGGTGTGGCGCACGTGTCTGGGAGCTCACGATAAATGCCACGTGGCTTGGCCTTGGTGTATGTTTGCAAACCACTAAAGTAGATGTTGTGATGGCTGATGGTGAAATTCAGACGTTTTTCAAGTGCACCTGCTCATTTTCCACCAATCCCGCAGGAAAGCTCCACTGTTGTTGCTTTTCCCCATCAAGTCTGCTACTGTAAGTATTGTACTTCCGTTAATTCCTTCATCTGTATACATCACAATATGTTTGCACAATGAAAGCCCAATGGTATGGAAGCCCTAAAAAGGACATGATTAAATGCATTGCCTATTTATTTTCTCAAAAGTATTTTTCTCTGTTTGTTTTCTCGAGATAACTAGAAAAATTACTCAAGAAATATCCTTTAAATCCTATTTTAAATCAGTAATGGCCAAGAAAAGTCATGTGTGTTTGCACTTTGAAATACCATCAAAGTCCAGAGCGTTTGTGGAAGTTAGTCTGTGATCCACTCATGACCCCACAATATGATTTTTTTTTAATAGCATTTATTACTCACACCATCAAAGAAAGCCATCTGCTTATAAAAATAAAACACACCAGTTGAAACTTTTGGAAATATTTCCAAATGCAGTGAAACAATATACATTTCCATATAACGCCCACATATACAGTATGACATTATTCCCCATTTTATTGATATATATATTTATTTCTATATATTTATTCTCCCGTTTCTTTGACATAAACATAAGAAAAGGCAACATGCAGGTGATAGCAGCACATTTAAAAACGCATACAAGAAAACATTCAACACAACAGAGATGGCGACATTTTAGCTATGAACCTCTGAAATAAAAACCCACAGATGAATATTGTCGAGGTAGTGCTCCATTTTAACCACAAAATGAAAACATGACAGACTTTCAGTGGGTCTGATGCTGGGTTTTGCTGGACCACAGACAGCACTGTGTTTTCTTCCGTCTATGGAAACATTGAAATAAAATATACCTCAGATATTGTAATCTCTATTTTACAAAAGAAACTGAAGGCATCATCACCTGAAACTTTGGTACAAGGGGCTTTTTTTGTTGTAACTGCTGCTAATGACCACTAGAGGTCCATATTAGCGTTCATTTATGCCACTTTAACCTTCAATGCTGGTATGGGGAATACTGTATTATCAGAAATGGCATTTTATTCATTTTTCAGCTTTCAAATGATACAAAATCAGCACATTAGGGTTAAAAACACTTAAGTAAACTTGGCTTTTCTGTACAAGAAATATTCCTGTATCCGTAAATCAAAAATACTATCATATGTGCTCATGTGTAAGGGGATCAGATTTCCCTTCACAGATTTTAAAGTGCTTTCTCTCTTTTGTGAGTTTCATGTTGAAAATCTCAATCTTTTTTTCCATTTAAATAAATACTGTTTATGGTTATTATATTGCTGCTGTTCCCAAGCAAGACAATACATTTTTCTTACTTAACATTTCCCAAGGTCCTAAATGTGAGGTCATGAATTTCCTCCATGACCTCGAAGCTCTACTGGAGCTTTTTCAAATCTGTGTTCACATTTAACTTTGAAACACACCAGGTGGACATAACAGCTGATTCTCATAATCAGGAGTAACTCAGGTGGCAGGCATGCTGGGACATCTCCAGAAACCAAAGACACAAACAGTGGGCACCTGTTTTATGGTCTACAAATATTACCATATCAAAAATAATCTGGGAATAATAATAGTAACAATAATGTGCAAATTATAAAAATGGAGTGAGAGTTTGTGGTTTTTAATCTGACTTTTTGTTATTATTTTATCATAAAACAGGAGAGATAACACCAGAAAAGATTCAAAACGGACAAAATACACCAGAGACAGGCTGTTGCTGCTGTGTCAACTTTTAAAACAGTTCATTCAGGAGATGTAAAATGTCTTTTTAAAAGGCTGTTAGAGGGTGGAGGTGGAGGGGGCGGGGGCTCAGGGCACAAATCAAAAGACAGCTCTGGTTAGATCCAGAGAGAGTGGAGGTGTTTGACTGGCCCGAGGCTGCAGGAGGCTGATGGGAGAAGTAGAAGTGGCTGGGATGTGAATGGGGGGTGGAGTTATAGAACCTTCTGGAGGATGGCATTGGGCACTTCCAGAGTCTCGTCCTTCACCAGGACGATGTCATAAGAGTCCAGATATTTGTCCAGTCGCTCCTCCACCTGCAGAGTGTAGAAGACATGTCAGCGGGGGTTTCATGTTATGACTCTCATGACAGCATCATGAGAAGCCAGTGGAAAACAAGCAGCGGTAAATCAAAGTTTTCAGTTTTCAAAACAGTAAGTAATGAGGTATTCTGTGTTTTGGAGGAACACAGTTTCTATTATTTATTTTTTTTCTGAATTACCGTATTTTCCGGACTATAAGCCGCTACTTTTTCCGACGCTTTGAACCCTGCGGCTTAAACATCGGTGTGGCTCATGTATCGGGGGCATGCAGCTCATTGGCTTTTTACAAGCTAGCAAGCTCCATGCTGCCGATACATTTAGCCTCGTCACATCAGACCCGGTCAGAGTGGACCACATGAAACTCTCCGAATAAATTCAATAGTGGCTTATAGACAGGTGCGCTCAATAGTCTGGAAAATACGGTACTTTATTGATAAACCAATTAAAACCCAGATTGTCATGGAAGTGGTTGTGAAACAGTATTATCAAGATGTATTAGTACTCATACAAAGCATTAAAGCTGATTAGCAGCAGCCAGACTCTCAGAAAGCTTTAATATTTGTTTACTCAATCATTCTCAAATGTCTCTGACACAGTCTCATAAATATGTTTGAGATTGTTGACCATGTTTAAATGATTAATTTTTTTTCTACGAAAATTTTAACAATGCAACTTGCAATTTGGAAAAGCAATTCAAGATTTTTATTCATCATTCATTATTTGTGTATTGGTAATAATTATTTTATTTCATTGTTCTATAACAATTAAAAATGTCTTTATCTCGAGGTTCTCCTTCCTGACTGAATCAAAAAATGGGGACATCAATATACAAGTTTTAAATCTATTACACAACGAACACGACTTCTGTGTGTTTTAGGATCTATCTGTGTGTTGTACCTTGTCATTGAGGAAGCCGATCTTGAGCATGTTCTCCACGTTGGGTGCACCATCGGCCATGCTGAGGTCTCCCAGTGAGTCACCCATCAGGATGATGTTGCAGTACTCCTTCAGCTGTTTGAAGTACTCCGTGTTCCGCAGGGCGCCGTCGTGTTTGTTGTACACGTGGATCAGCTCTCCTTTGAATCCCCTCAGGACGCCCTGCGAGGCAAAAGAAAAGAAGCAACGAGCCAAGGGTTATGTGGTTAAATGACACAGTGCAGTTATAAGATGGGAGCCTCGGTTTTTGGAGCAGGACTCACATTGTCATCGAAGTCCATGAAGTTTGAGACAACCTTGACGTTGGGGTGGTAGACTCCAGCCTGGCGGATGATCTCCTCGAGGACATCACCCAAGCCGGCGGAGAAAATGAAGACGGGCACATTGTGCTGCTGCAGGCGATCAAAGAACTGCTCGTAGCCTTCTCTGAAACCAAACACAACTATCAGTTTACCCATTCACCTCACTCTGGCGAACACTGCACATCCAAGACTCTTCCTCCTCTTCCTCTACAGATACCTGAGTGCAGCCTCGGACTCTCCCACCACCTCAGGCAGTTTGTCTTTCTCTAGCCGCTGCTCCACAAGTAGATTGTGAGACTTGAAATACCTGAAAATGACACAAACGACCTCATCTTTAGGAAGCCGCACAATTTGAGCAACGTAAGAGCTGTTATTGTAGGTGTGTGACCTACCACTCCACCATAAACGGGTATTTCTCCTCCATGGTGAGGTGAGGGTCAATCTCAATGGGGTAATATTTATTCTTCAGCTGCAGCAGCTTCTGCCTGCACTCCTCTGAAACCAGTTTGCAGTTATCGATGATATCTGTGCAGAGGAAACAGAATGACAGTAACAATGTGTGTTTCAAACCAGAGAATTCATCCCCAAACTACTGTGTTGTGTTGCCTTCAGGTTTTACTTACTGTGACACGTCGGACAGCGTTTACCATTGATGGCGAATTTGCTTAACGTCATGTCAAAATCTGTGATGATCTGAAAGAGACAAGAGAACACTGTTTATCAGAAGCACAGAAGATAAGATATTAAAGCAGGTATAAAAAAAACAAAGGACCGCCTAGCAACAAGTTAATTCCACCTCCACCAGGTGGTGCTGTGTACCAGAAGATGGAGTTGTGTTTTGTCCTCAGGGACCATTTGTTCAGAAGTAATCTGATTAGATTTTGGCTATCAAATTTAATCAAATCTTGAAAACAGGTTGTTTTAAAGGTTTTTAAATGAGATCAGATCACATAATCTCATCTTGGTTTTGATCTGGATTAAACCTTTTAGTACATGTTGTTCAAAACTTAATAGGATTGGGATGCCTGTGCTGAGGCCCTGGGCTGATCATTTTACTCCTTCCCTCCAGAACTAGCACTGTACATTGTGATGTGTAGTCCGATTTAGAGCTGCTAATTGCTAATCCAGATTTGGTAATCTAGATAACTCTGTATCTGGTTCAAGGCGATCCAATCCAGTGCTGCTTTGCAAAACCAGCACAACAGTAAAATGAATAACCTGACCCTGATTCTAACAACATGAGGTTTCAAAACCCAGATCATTCTGGTCCAGATGAAATAAGTGGACCCAGGACATGATGTTCTACCTGCAGTTTGGAAGCTCCTCCTTTAATGAGGCCGCAGATGATCTGCTCCACCCTCTCAGGGTCCCTCATGTGGACTGTTGTTTTCTCAAACTGAGGCATCTACAAGGACAGAGAGAGAGAGAGAGATTAATATATTGTTGTTTAAACTTCCCTCTAATGTGGATTTGGCAAACAGGAGAGCTGAAAAACAAGGTCTTTAATTAATCTGTTTAAAGCTGTGTAGACACACTTCAGTTTTGAGAGACTAACTACAGCACTGCAGACAACAAAGAGGAGTCCTCTGAAAACCATATCTGCAACGGATTGAGATTTGACCTATTTATGAGGTAAAGTATGTGCTGCGGGTCATTGAGATTACATGTCCTGTCTTGAATGTACATACCCATGTTCTGTTTGGGTTCAATACTGCCTGCCTCTATTTGAACACAGTGTTCCATGATATAGACACACACACACTCTCTCACACACACACACTCTCACACACACACACACACTCTCACACACACACACACTCTCACACACACACACACACACACACACACACACACACTCTCTCTCTCAGAGGGGGGTTTGGGTGTCATGGAACAGCTGATGTTTGGAATGCTCCAGTCTTGCATAACAAGCTGAACGGACACACAACACGGACACGCTGCGGAGAGGACGTGAACCTCAACTCATCTTGTAACTTCATCTGATGGACAGTCGCTCTGCATGACCAGTCCAAACTGGACCAGACTGCTCCCTAAGCCCCGCTTCACTCAACAACTTCTGTCCAATCCACTAACTTCTATCTATTAATTTGTTGTAGGTGCTTTTTTATATTTATATCATAAACAGCAGGAAAACTTTGTCTCTTTTCAGATCTATAAACAGGAAGTAATTTTTTTGTAAAGATGTTGAGATGTGTCCATGAACTGTACACAGAATGGACAAAGACACCGTGACATCACCCGTTGGTTGGTGGACTTGCATTTTAAAGCCAGGAGTTTGATATTTGAACATCGCCATGTTGGTTGGTTTGAGCCAGAAGTGACCATATTTGGATATGAAGGGAGGCATGAAGAGGTGGGTCTGACCCTTAAACCCGAGGACAATGTGAATGAGAATCAATTCCAGTGCTAGTCTCACTGGTGACCAGGCCCATCAATCAAACTAACCACACCCCTAAATATTGATTTTCAGATGGACCATTGCATCACTAATAAGAAGAATTAACTTCAACCAATCACATTGTGCACAATTGAAGTCCATTGGAGCAGGCACCTAGTGGCTGTCAGGAGTATTGCACTTTTTTGCACCAAATTTTTCGAGCCCTGGTAGCTTCATCCACTTCCATACAATCTATAATCTGTATGCACAATATTTTAATATACTTTTTAAAGATTGTATTCTAAGTGGCTAACCAGATGTCGCTCATATTACATTATATGAGAATGGAAAGTCAATTTCAAGTTGAAATTGGGAACTTTGAGATTTTCAGAAATAATATTCTTCGTAGTTTTTCCAGATAGAAATCCATCATCTTGTAAACATGTTGTTGTGAAACGGCTCTATCAGCTCCCAATGTGCTAGTCTGTATTTGGGTCTACAGTTTTGATTTGTTGCTTCTTGAAGCTGAGTGTTTCTTTCCACTGGGGACACATTTCTGTTTGAAGGAGTACACATTACAGGGGGATGATGGAGAGATGAAACAGAAAAAGACAAAATGCATCATTGGAAAAACTGAGGATGTACAGCAGAGTCCAATTTGAAATAGAGTCAAGGCTGAATGAGGCTTTCTCAGACAAACCAATAATACACATAAATCTCACACCCAGTCAGTGTGGCTCATAGGGAGTGCTTGGGGGAATAAGAGTGTGTTTGTGTTCAGATGATAAATTAGCCCGTTAGGTAACAATGTAGCTTGAGTTACGCCACACCTATTATTTCAGGAAAAAGTATGAAGTATGTTAAGCTGGTTGTGGTATAGTGTGTGTACCAACAGGAATAGGCATATGTAAAAATAATAATAATGATACTGGGTGCAGCAGACAGGTGAGGGTGAACCTTCAGTAAAGCTGATACAATGTTGACAATCGAAGGTCATAGGAGGGGATGTACATACATACACAGTGCTGATGAAAGGTTAATAACTTAAACACTCCACCCACCCCCACACATACAACTCAACACAACATCCTCTTATATAATCACAATCTGACGTCATGGCACCTCAGAAATTACGCTGACCCGACAGATACATGACACTCAGAACACAAACTAAAAATACACTTTCAGGTCTTTTATTAGCATTTCACTAATAATAAACCTCCCAAACTTGACCTAAACATGCACACACCCAAAATAACTACTTAATATTATTTGTCTGCTTAAATTAAAAAAAAACCCCAAAAAACAGACTTGGTTTTGACTGAGTGCCACTGGGCTGACCTATTTAAACACAGTCTGCATTTACAGACTCACAAAACCTGTGGTGCAGGTGTGTTTTACAGACCTCACTTGGCCTGATGCCAGTGAAATCCTATACTGCTCTGTCTTTGCTTATGGATAAGATACAACTTCACTACTAAAAACGCACAACTGTGTTTTGAAGAAGCTAAATATGATACTGTGTAATGTCATTTTTTTAATATACATTTCCCCCAGTAACATGATCTTAGTTACAGCAGGTTAAAAATTTACAAAAAAATTAAATGTGTGGGAAAAGTTCCAACTATCACATAAACAATTCACCAGCAAAAACCAAAGTTGAAGGTTAAAGTTTCCTAAAAACATAAAAACAAGGCAGATATTCAAGAGGTTTTCGTGAACTTTGGCAGCAAGAATTTGTAACACCTGAACTGAAAAGGGCCACGGCCTGGGGCACAACCAATTATATATACACACACACACACACACACACACACACACACACTTACCTCGGGTCTGTTGTCTCAGCTCAAACAAGAGTGAAGAAAAGATTGTGTGGCTGCACAGGGCTTATATATCTACAGCAACAGTCAGGGAGGGAGGGGGCGTTGCTCACAACAGATTAGACCATACAACCCCTCCCTGTCTCACACACACACACACACACACACACACACACCCTGACAATTCAAGCCCATGATCCATGTCAACACATACACATAGCTTCAGTATAAATAGATGTGGAATGTGGCCAGTGGACGGAAAAGAGCATTTTGCAATCTAACCTTGATTCCCTAGAGTGACCTTTGACCCATTAGAAAAAAAACAAACACTTAAAACTATATCAGAACAGGTAGTGGGTTCGCTTCAGGACTACTTCTGCTGAGCATACACATTCTTAAAAACACACAACACACACTCCTCCCCATGAAAACAAACACACACACAGAAAATAGCTTGACCCTGCATGAAAGGTTGCGCAGGTCAAGGTTCAGCACAAGCATTAATCCGTCCCACAATGGTCAGTTGAACATTACACACACACACACACACACAGAGTTTATTTACAATGTTCATCCTTCTGTTCCTGCCATTTTCTGATCACAAGCAGAAACAACCTACAGCACCTTTATTTTTCTGGTTGAGTTGGACCACATCTGTCATTTAGTTTGAATCACACACCTAAGAACTCATCAGTGTTCAGGCTGAGTTGAGTTCTTGTGCTATAAAGCCTCTGATGAGTCACCCAGACGCTAGAGGTGTCCCATCTGTGATGACTCTTCTCATGTGAGCTGCTGGCATATTTAGGTTCAATCAGTGGAGGTATCAGTAAAATCCATGATGCTGCATGGGGAACTGATTGTGGTGGATAAGATTTAGAAACGTGACATCACATCTGTGTGGACAGGTTCAAGCAACATGATGTCATCTCTAAAAATCAATACTTTACAGTTTGTTACAGAACTATCCAACAATACTGTTACAAACTATGGATTACCACCATGACTGCGATTTAGAGAATTTGGTGCAATAGCAACACTTTACTCGCTCCAGGCTTGATTTTTTTGCTGAACAAGGCTCAACTCCCTGCTGTGTGTGTTGTTGATGTAAGACGGCGGAGGCTGGAACATGAGACGACCTCGTCCTGTCTTCTGCTGACCTCGCCTGCCTCGCAGAGTACGACCCCCAAAAACTAGGTCGACTCACTCCGATTACACATCACCACAATAATAGGTCCCTGCAGTACCTCGGGATCACAAACACACAGCGCCAGTGATTCCCAAAAGAAAAAATGAAAAGCAGGAGTGAGGTTTAAAAGCAGCTTGAAAGAAGTGGTTGATCAATGCAGAACATGCTGAGTGCAGCTAAGTTGTTCACGTCAAATAAAAAAAATGATGGTGCTTAGTTCCACTGACTATTTGATAGAAAAATCAATGGCATATTTGTGTTCTGTGACTGTGAGGCCTGCTCTCCCTCTTAGGTTCATTGCCTGTCACATCCGTTAATATACATCCCAAGAGTTGACCCTGAGAGTCGGTCTGAGGGGCCAACCTAGAGAAAACTCGAAGTCATTTTTAGCAGGACATAACTAACCCTCTTGCCTGCACTTCGCAACAACAATGACTCATCTTAGGTGATATTGTATCTGTCCTGATTTGGAGTTGTGGAGGAGCGGGCGTGAACCTGGGAGAGAGGGCTGGACAACTATAAGACTGTGAAACTCTGTACAATAATTTGAATTTCCCCGATCCAACCATTACGCTTGCATAGTTTGTGCACATCATAAGTACTTTTAAGTACTAACCAGCATGGCGCTAATAAAACCCCACCTCCTATACATAAGTCTGAATAAATAAATAAATGTCCAGGCTGCTTCGACTCAGCTGAGGTCAGAGGTCATAAAGGACAAAGTGCAGAGCCCCAGCTGAGTGTTTCCCTATTATCACTGATGAGCTGTTAATCACCAGTGGACACAACCTGAGAGATGACCCAGCACTATTGTTTGAATCAGATACAACTCTGACAACCAGCTGTACTCATACTGATACTGCAGTTCAGCTAAAGACACCTTTCACACCAAAGCTCAGCTCACACGCGAATATTCACCTTTCACTCAAATTAAAACTTTTTCAGCCACTTGGTTCCTTGCATTTACTTATTATGTAATCACACCATGAGAGAAATCAGCTTTGCGTTTCAGCAATCAGGTGGCACTCGGGTCTAATGAAGCATTTACTGATTCCAGTATCAGCTCCTCTGTAAACAGGCACAACAGAGGAGGTAGAAGTCCAACCATCTCCAGCGTCGATAAGCCTCATCATAACAAATGTGAGCTCTCCACACAATCACCATCTTGAATGACTCCAGGCTTCAACCACACATTAATCCATTTCTCATTACATACCGTGATCATGCTGTGATGGTAACACAGGCCTGAGTATTATAGTATTATTAGTATTATTATATGTGTGACATAGCTCTTGCTTTTGCACCAATATTCCCCTTTAGTGTTTCAATCACCCATCCCATGCTGGGAGCCTCAGTGGTTGTCATAGCGACAGCCATCTGTTACTAATGATAACAAAGTGTTGCCGCTGAAGGAAGTGTCGGTCGACATTGTCAGAGGCTGGACCTGCACAAGTGAAGGACTGCCATATTCTGATAAGTAAAAATTAATATAATGTAAAAAAATAATAATAATAATAAAAAATACAAAAAATCTGTGCTGTGAGACATTTGAGTAAAATTAGACTTTTGTGTGTTATGTCAGTAAAGTTTAATGACAACTAAATTCTACTTTCAACTTGGAAGCCATCAGGAAAAACTGTAATTTCTTTTAGAAGTAATAATAAATAATAATAGACTTAATAATCTGTCTACCCACATCATCGAAATTGTTTCCTTACAGCATTTAACAATTCTCATGTGCAAAACCTTCATCTGTGACTTTAATTTTGACGTCAGATTCACAGAGACTTCAGGATCCAGTGTGTTACTGATCATAATACAAGCATCCTGGCAAACTATATCATAACCTCCACAGACCAGGGGTGTCCCAGTTTGTATTCTACTGCCACAAGAAAGTCAAGATTACTACCAATAACATGCAAGTTGATACTGTTTTGGTCTTTACATCCAATATCTTGTGTTAAAATAGCCCGACATGTACAGATATGCACATATGGGAGGTGTGGCAGGGGTGAGGAGGGAAAAGCCAACTCTGTTCTGCCCTCTAGTGGTCAAACATGGGAAACACACACACTGTTATGCTTCAGAGAAAACAAGTGGTGCTGTTACATTTGAAGTACTGAGGCTTTAAACTGTTGTAAACATGATGAATGTGATGGATGATGGCTATTTTGCATCATCATCTTAAAATTCAACAGATTGTGATTGGACAGTAATAAACCATTAATCCCTCCCCTCAAAGAACTACAGATAGGACCAGCTACAACGGACACTCAGGACTGCAGACAGGATCATCGAGTCCAGCCTGCCCTCCATCCAGGATATATCCACGTCAAGAGTCTGAGGGCAAGGTAACATCACTGCAGATGCTTCACACCCTGGATACAACCTGCTCCAACTCCTCCTCTCTGAAACTGCATATATTGCTCATTTTTTCATCCATCCACATACATTGTCCTTGTCTTAAATATATATAAATATATATACATGTTTATATTATTAGTAGTTTGAGGATGACGTAAAACTGGGGTTAGATTCCTTGTATGCTGCATACACTTCAGTGGTGTATAAATCAGATTCAGAACATCCACTGTGACACAGATCATGTGGAAGTGCTGCTGTGACTAATATAAACCTGAACCCAGTCAGACTAACATACATGTCAACATCATGCTTGAGAATCTACTTATAGCAACAGGATCAGTTCAGACTAACGCTGGGAAACTTCACAGAAAAATATGAATCTCTGTTTACTCACAAATTATTCCTCCACTCCTTGTGTGGATGAGACTATCATCCAATCTTTAGACTCACAGCAAAACCAAGGCCTAAGTGTAAACACACTTTTTCAGAGTGTAAAATTACACACTTTGAATGTTGATCTTCAGAAGACAATGTATGAACTGCGTCAGGACATGTGTACAACAGAGGCTAATATGAACATTTACAGGAGTAAGCTGTTCATCATACTGCCTTTATCTGTATAAATCGAAGTGAATGGGACACTGAACCCTAAAGGCTGCACAGTTTGAAAAAAGTCCTAGGCTAACGAATGTTTTTCAGCACTTATATGCAGTGTGTACAATTACTTATTGACATTGTTAAAATGTTAAACAAGAGGTTCAGTACTATTGCTAAAATCCATCATTTTGTCTTCAGAAAAGTGGAAATGTTTTAAATTAAAGTAGCAAAACAGTTGTAAAAGTTTGTGAGGAATTTGCCGATTATGTAACTGTTTGCACAGCATGAAACTACAGGCATGCAGAGTGTGAAATGCTTCCCTTCCAGACCACTGCCTCTGTTTTTTTTTTAGGATACTCTGTGGTAAAACTCTAATCTTTTTTTCTACCTTGAATCCTTTTTCTCTCTCTTTCTCTTAAGTAATCATGAAAAAATTCCTTACTAACTTCTGTAAATAAACTTTAGTTCCATCTGTTACACTTAAACTGTGAGTAAACAGACAAACATGTAACGAGCAGCAGCAACAACCACATAATAAAAAAGCCGTGCTGGTAACGAGGAGGACTTCTCTTTAAAAAAAACAAAAACATTTCACAACCAAAGCCATAATGACTGCTGGCAGTGAAGAACAGTATATAGTGCCTAAATATTTCTGGAATGACACAGGCAGTTGTAGCGAGCTGCACGAGTTGCAAAACAAATTTCACCATGAGACCAAAAACAAGACAACTCTAACTAAGCTGTAGTAGTCATGAGATTTCTGCACTCCTGGGGTTTAATGCGGATGTTTGTGCTTCTTCCCCAGCGTGAGGCATCATCAAAAGCAGATGGTCACAAGTTTCCACACAGAAGGTCACAGCAAGAAACAGTTTCTGTGCAGGAGTTACAGTGGCCACTACATCCTGAAAACCAAGGTCCAGTTTAACTCTGTCACCAGAGATCTGCATTAGCACAAAGAGAAGTCTGTGGCCTTGTAATGTGGTTGGTATGTGTCTTTGCAATCTTCACCTCCATGGGTGGTGTCAGCTACAAACTGATTTTGAGAGTTAATACTGGGAAAAATTTAGCAGGGTCCTGAGTTCAAGGCCTTTTTCTGCCTGTACAGAATATGTACATATGCATATGTTCACCCAAATGTGTCCAAGATCATATATAAAACTGCTCTAAAGAAACCTAAATGAGTGTTTGTTGAATGCAAATGTCTTTCAACAGCAAAAAGACATTGTATTTTTCTTTCTTTTAACATCCCACCATCTGTCAACAAACATATTTCTGCCCTAGTTTCCTCTGTAGTTTTGGGAGGGTTGTCTGTGCTTTAACGGGCCATCCTGAATCCAGTCGGACTGGTTAGGAAGCTGGACAGAGAGTACGGTCTGTGCTGCTGTAGCTTGCATAATCTGCATGCAACCTGTCCCACAACAGATAACAGTAGCAGCGCGAGGCGTGTCCAGGACGGTGGGGGAGCATTGCTATCACAGCTTTCTGGTCACTAACACAAAAAGCTGCGGCTCGTTTCTGTGGGAGAAATGCTGCCTGGTGACCTCTAAAAAAACAGCTGCTGTTTTAGGGAGCATTCGCGCACGCGCAAGTGCAGTACAGTCAAAACACCAAAAACACGACGTCACAATTCCGGTTGTAATTTTTTTTTTAAATGTATGCGAGCATGTATCTTAATGTCACGCGGGTTTTGTAAAAAGAAAGATACACTAAAGAAACAACGCTTGTTGATACAATATGTGAGTTTTAAGCCTTATTTATCTATCAAGGGAATTGTTTTG
>OOFC01025827.1:7796-24634 GCA_900323345.1 Pseudochromis fuscus | reverse complement strand
CGGGGGCGGAGCTGACTGTCGTCGTTACGATGGCCGGCGTCGCCATGGCGTAAGTCACAGGCTTCATGGTCGTTTGAGGCATTTGGCGCTGCACAGCGATCAATACTGGCTGATTGCTGAGGGGGGAGCCTGTCAGAGGAGGGGGTTACAGGTTATTGCAGCTGTCAGTCACTTTGATAACAAAGGATGGTTGCACACAAATGCTACACAACCACAGCAGAGGGTAAAAACTAAGTTGTATGAGTAATATTGTCACAACTTGTGGTCCTGACCAAACTCACCAGGGGAGTTCTGTGCAAAGCGAGCCTCCTGGATGACAGCGAGTTTGGGCTGGACTGTAGTGGTTTGGGTGGGCGCGGGTGGTGGGGTTGGCTCTGGCTCCATGGGGACTGGGGAACCCTCTCTGGACAGGCTGTCTGGGGTCTGGACCCCGCTGGAGTGGGCTGACAGCGCCCCTGTGTGGTTGGGAGAAGCTGGAGCACTCCTGTGAAGAAACAGTGAGAAGAACAGCAGGGTTCACCCACTGGTGTACAACACCTTCAACGAGGAGTGTGTAAAGTAACACACTTGTGTGTAGCAGTGGGCGTGGGTTACCTGGAGGACAGCGGCCCCACGGGGGTCCTGAAGCAGGGCACTCCCCTGGGCCGGCGCTTCCTGAAGGCTTGTTCTATCAGCTTGCCCTCTGAGGACGGGTCGATCCTCCAGAACGAGCCTTTGCCCGGTTCCTCCTGAGAGCGGGCCACTTTGATGAAGTACCGGTTCAGGGACAGGTTGTGGCGGATCGAGTTCTGATGGAGCCAGAAAACACACAAACACACACAGAGGAGTCACAGTTAAAATGATGACAGCCTGTCACTGTCTCATTGCTTAAAGAAAACACATGCTGAGATCCTCCATTTGGCTCAGACACATTTTTCAATGTTCTGTTTCTCCTTTGAAGAAAAGAAAGAAAATCCCTCCAGACACACAGACTGGTCACTTTATTAGGTAAACCTGTAGCTCTGCTATAAACTCTTCTCCAACTTTTACCGGGTTTATAGAGTTGTAACCCAAAGTTCACAATTTGCCATGTGCCTCGTTTTCAGGTCACGGTTTATATATATTCACAGAAAAATGATCGTATAACAAATTCTTACTCTCAATGAGAAAAATAACCGACCAGAATAAGTCTGACCTGTATGTTCTTAAGTCGAAAATACAGAAAAGCAAATTACATCCAGAGCAGGATCTTCATAAGTACATGCAGCATTAAAGCCTGGAGTGCAGTGACACTGTCTCTCTGTTTGTGTCATCACTGAGGACACAGCCATCTTGCCTGAATAAACTTTATTGAAACTGTCAGTGGGACAGAGCGAGGAGGGGCTGGGTGCTGATGTTCAGTATGAGCTCCACACGGTGGCCGCTCAATTGTACTGTAGCAGCAGAGGCTGCAGGAAAACATTCAGTGTGAGTGAACACAGGGATCTCAAACCATTAACTCAACTACTCAGGAGAAACTGCAACAGTTTAATTAAAGGACTAAATAAACCTGAACATGTATGAACCATATTTTTAGCTAGCTATTTGAACAATTCATTTGCTTGTGTGTATTTTTTTTTTGGTTGTTAGCTAAACCTGCGAGATGAACAATTGAAATAGGATGCTAAAATTAGGAATAAACAGTTAGAAAAGATATTATTTAAAAACACTACATTTTGATACTACATTTATACAGTATACAGTTTAATTGTTAGCTAAAAGTAAAATAAAAATAATTAAGATGCAAGCTAAACCTGAAGCATAAATAGCTGGTTACAATTACAAACAAACATGTTAGCTAAAAGTACAGCTAACAGTCAAAGTGCTGGTTAAAAGTATGGGTAGTTAAAATAGCTAGGATGCTAACATTATGCTAAAAGAAAAAATTGCTCACAAAATAATAAATAGCTGTTAAATGAAGCAGTAGCTACAAGTAGTGGATAAATAGTTAAGCTAGTGAGCTAAAGGTTATGAATAAAAACAGCTAGCTCATCATAACTGATAGATGTAAAGCTGCAGGAGTTCATGGTAAACAGAGTTTTCCAAAAATAATGAAATAGCTGCAAATAATTTATAAAGGTTATGAATAATGGAAAAATATGTGAAAAAGCCAAAGCAGACACTAATGAATATTTGTTAAAATATATCCTAAACTAGAAAACACTCACACAAACCAGCTGTACTGATGCTACAGACTAAACACTGCTGCCCTCTGCTGGTGAAACAGCAACACTAGTGTGGTAGAACATTCACCTGTTGTAACAGGTTCTTATCCTTTAATCTCAGCCAAAACCCAATCATTTGTTTCTTGGGTAACACCAATTCATCAGGATCTGCTCAGTGGTTTTTCAGTTATGTTGAACAAAGATGTAAACACAACCTCCTTGTTGGAATGAAAAAAAAAACAGCTCAGACCAAACTGACCAACACCATCAAAGTTCAACTAGAGGAAACAATCACTCCAGCAACACCCCCTCTATAATAATAATTAACTGTTAACCAATGACGCTTTTTCACCGCATGGCACCAGTGCACTTCGACTCTACTCTACTGGGCCATTAGTGAGAAGTACATGGTACCACTTTTTTAGTACCTGCTCTCCTGTGGCTCCAAAAAACAAAAGACCGTGAGCTCCGAGCGCCCGGTTGTTCCTAACAGAGGCTGTAGCAGGACCTCACATCTCTGAAAACCTCAGAGTAAGTTTTTAACCAGGCTCTAACCTGATGAACTAAAAACAT
Source organism: Pseudochromis fuscus (assembly GCA_900323345.1). Taxonomy (NCBI): domain Eukaryota; kingdom Metazoa; phylum Chordata; class Actinopteri; family Pseudochromidae; genus Pseudochromis; species Pseudochromis fuscus. Next base: position 21,878 of record OOFC01025827.1, on the reverse strand, counting down.
ATTTGAAGTTATTACTACTTTCAGAATCAGAATCTCTCTTGTGAACCAATCTTCAAACTGCTTTCTGTGACATTACAACAGTTACTGTGAAGATTACTTTATCAACTTTCTCCTCCTTCACCCGATGACCAGCTCCACGGAGGAGGGACTATCCTTCATCATGGAAACGTAACTGAGGCGAGCCGAGCTGCGCTGGTTCTATGCAGTGAAAAAGCGTCATAAGATCAGGTTTAAAAAGAGGGAAGAAGAACATGAAGAAGAAACTGAGTTAACACATCATACAAGAGTGACAATCACACACTGTGTGTGATGCTGTAGCTGACAAACTATAACTGGTGCTCTGCTACACCGTTCCAGGTAGAACCAGAATAAACCAATCTCTGAGTATTTGAATCATATATCCGTACATCTGAGAGGGTTTTAAGGACCAGTTTTTGTTGATCTTCATGGAAATGTGTAAAATCAATTAACCATTTATTACCAAGGTCACAGTGACAGGTAGAGTTGTACTTGACTGAATTTGATCTGTAATCTTTGGAGGGGGAGTAGAATATTACAAACACCTTTATACAATACAGTCCAGTATAACACTACGACCTGTCACCGCAGCTCTACACCATGTCTCTGAATGATAAACTCTGTTAATGACAGAACTCAACATCAGTCTTTAACATTACAGGTTTACCTACTGACTGAAGACCAACCAAGGCTGGAAATGGCCAACACCATTTTTCACAATACAAACATTTCCTCCTTCGTTTGCTCCACTGGATGCTGATCCTGCTTCACTAACAGGTTAATCTCCCCCAGATTGCAATAGATATTTAATAGATATATTTTGATTGACTATTGAAACGATTAGTCAACGAATCAGATTATGAATCACATAACTATTACATGGCTCTTATTTAGGTCACAGCTTTTAAATTTAGCCTGAGGTTTCTGGTGTCTTTAAAACTGGTGAGAACAAGTTCATAAAAAATTTGCTCAATAAGTTGTTAAAAAAAATCAGTTCCTGAAAAGAGTGTCAGTGATCGCTCAGAAAGTTTCAGAAATACAGAGTGAGTACTTTTACCACACTCTGCCCGTAAGCTATGTTTTCTCTTCATGAGCTAAGTTTTGATGATGTGAAGCGCTGAGTGTAAAAAAAGGAGCATTTCACGGTGTTGCTAACAACAAGCTACAGAGCAACAGTAAACAACAACAAGAAAGACAAACTGTTTGTTAATTACAAATTAAACCATAAGAGGTTTGGGATGTTAACAGTGATAAACTCTACACAGCGTGAGGACAGCACAGGGTCCTTAAATTATGTGTTAATTAATAATAAAGACAAGAAAGATAGCTACTTTAAAGTAAATCCACCGCCATGTTGTTTACATGCTGCTGAACACTACTGCACAACTCTCAGCAAAGATAGGAAGGAAGGGAGAAGTCTCACTCTGTTGAAAAATACAATAGTCAACAACTAAATTTGTTGGCAACTATTTTTACTTTGGATTTTTGGTGACAGTCTCGACTGATAGTTGCACCCCCAGTGTTCAGTTTTGTGCATTGCATTGTGGGAGATAACATCCAGTAACACCACACTGAAAACTGCTTTGACTTTGCTCGGCTGTTTGCACTTTATTATGGAATAATATCAGTGTGTACACAACACATACTAAAGATGTGTTTATAGTTTGGTAGTTTGGGACACGGCACCAACCAGCATCAGTTCAGGATGAGGGTTACGACCAGCAGACACTGAACTACCTGGCTGTCACTGTAGTGTTCACTTGGCACTTTATCCTCAGTTTAAACAAAACCAACCATCCCAGTCTCTCAGAGCCCACAGTGACTCCCTCACATCCGTACACAACCCAAAGGTAAAACATTTAAATGATAATAACACAGAAAACAGCTTTGGTGTTCAGCCACAGACATACTACAGCTGAACCAGTGTGTGATGCCACTGACCTGCCAGCCTTTATCAGCCGTTCTGTAGTAGGGATAGTTCTTGGTAATGTGGGTGTATATTCCATTCAGTGTGAGCTGTTTATCTGGAGCCATGGTGATAGCTTGGACTATTAGCTGTGCATATGAATATGGTGGTTTGGAGTCATCCTGTGGAGGATAAAAGAAACAAGAGTAAATTCACAAGAGGAAATCTTTGTCAGAAGTACGTACAAGCATGAACACACACACACAGACACACACAGAGTTCAACCAGGATCTGTACTCCAAAGTCTATGCTGTCATGAGTGTTGGGCAATTTTTAGACTTCAATGAGTAACCAGTGATGTTCACAGCGCTCGAATCTGTCGAGGCTTCTCTGAAGTCTGCCGCCTTCATCGAGCTCCCTCCTGTTTGAGATTTCCACTTTAAATCCAGTTTTTAAAAATCCAGAAGACGCACTGACAGTACGTCTCCGTCCTCCATTTGTACCACAGACCGTTTATAGAACAGACGAAGCCAACGTGACGTCACCCGCTGGTTTGTGGACTCACATCCTGAATCCAGGAGTTTGGTATTTGAACGTGGCCATGTTGGTGGTCTGAAGGCAGAAGTGACCATATATGGATATGAAGGGAGGAGTGAGGAGGCGGGTCTGACCTTTGAACCTGAGGACACTGTCTACTGTGTATGAGACTGGAGTTCAGCTCTGGTCTCATTGGAGAACAGATATGTCAATCAAACTAACCCCGCCCCTAACTCCTCCTCTTCTCTCAGACTAATCTCCTTAATTATGAAATGACTTTCAGATGGACCAGATCACTGAGAAGAAGAGTTGACGTTAACTAATGACATCAGAATGACTTGTGGAAAAAAATGTATTGACTGAAAATGACCATTTTTGAATTTAAGTCAACTAGAGTCAGAGTTTTTTGGAGCCAGCATCTAGGGGCTGTTGATAGTATTGCAGTTTTGTACACTTTGGCATGAGCTATGCTTTTGAGCCCCAACTGCTTCGCCCATTTTATTTTTACACAGCCTGTTCATTTATTGAACTATTAGCTTTAGAACAAACATGTCAGCCAACAGCAACGAAGAGATAGCTAACATCAGCAATAAAACCACCACCATGTGGATAAAGATACATGTAGATACATTTCCTAAATATCTACCCGAAGTTTCCTCAACCCTGCACATATCATTCTACTCCATGCGGTCATACAGTTTTTGCACTTCTGCACTGGCCTCACTTCAGAGACCCAGTTGCTTCAACCATTTCTATACACAGTCTATAGGTTGTAGACACACTGTTCTCTCACCTTTGGGCTGTCTTCACCTGAGGCCTCCTTGTCGTTTTCTGACTGGGAGTTGTCCCCTATGAGGTCGGAGGCCAGAACACGGCCCGTCCTGTAGCTGGAGAGTCCCGCCCCCCGTGGACTTGACGGGCAGGAGTTCGCCGCACTGTGAAACAGATCGAGAACACGCAGAAAAATCAGGTATGAAAACTGTGCCTCACTATTTAACAATCCTACAAACGCAAGTGGACCGCTCCTACCTGATGGTGCCGGTAGGTGAAGGCAGCGGGCTCATGAGGTGGGCGATGTTGTCAGGAATGTTGATAGTCAGTGGGGAAATTTGGGGCTGGACAGGCTTGACCGGTGATTCCGGCACGTTCCTTGGCTCCTTCTTGTCACTGGACAGGGCTGTGAACGTGATCTTTATACTTGTGCTGGGGAAGCGGAAACAACACCTGAAAGAGGAAGAACAGCGGGTGTTTAAATTGGTGAAATACTAGTACAGGTGAATCAGGTGCCTATTACAGTGTTACTGTACATACAGACCTCCTGCCTGACAACAAGCAGGCGTAGTCACTGAGAGTCTGCTTCACACCGTTTAAATATGGACGTCCACCATCACCATTACGTAACACATCATGTCTAACATGTCTAATTTATTATTAATGGTGGTATATTTGGACCAGTTGCTGACACCTTCCCATGAGTTACTACTGTGGCGCGGCCACAACATTTACACATGCTGCTTAAACATTTATGAAGTTTAGATTTAAACACAACAACTGATCAATTGGACTTTTGTGGGAGAAAAAAAACCCAGACTGACAAACAAGCTGAGCAGTGTAAACAGGAGGGAACATGATGCCAGACTGACACTGAGCCAGATCAAATTAACTACAGCACTAACCTTAGCTTTCCAGGTACTGTGGGAACACTATACCATGTGTAATACTGCGCTGTATTAAGTACACCACAGTAGTTCATTTACAGTCTCTTAACAAGAAAAATATACTGCAGCCTGAGGTGAAGCAGGTCAACTATCAGCCTGTGCTGCTAGCACTGAGGCTGGGAAAGCAGCAGCTGAGATTTAACCCAGAACAAGAAGTTCTGAACCAAATTCCATTATAATTCGGCCATTTTAATATTTCGAACTTAGGTTTCAGTAAATACAAACATTGTAGCACCATATCTAGATTTATTTGGAGTCCCTTTGCAATTCGGCATAGATAAAATAACTATTATGTGAAAAGAAATAAAATCAACATGTCATGTTTTACTGAAGCAACTAGCTTCCACATGATGCACAATAGTGAACAGCAGTGCACCAATTTCCACTAAAGCATGACTGTCTGACGTCTGACTGACGTCTGCCCGGTAGATTATATATAGGCCGAAGAAATCACGACACAGAAACATATAACCCCTGGTTATGAGTTAAGTGCGGCGTGTTTCTGTGCGTGCTAATGAGCACCGGCATTATTACACTGGCGTATTTGGCATGGAGGTTTGGCGTGACGTTGCTGCCGTACACACGAGCTCGCTGTTGCTTGACACAGCACGTGCAACACGGCTGCGGGATAACAAAACAATAACAACATACGAACACATAAACCCGCACATTTCCCCCACCTCATGCAAACAGAGGGTATCAATCTTACATTCGGGGGAGCTGGAGAGGTGGAGCCCCTCTTCTCTGGAACACCCCATCAACAAACACCCCGTTTTTTCCGAGACATCGGAGGTAGAATTCCCCCGTGCCGGTGCCATCTTCTCCGGCGGTGAATATTTCCAGGTGCCGCCGAGAGATGAAGCTGGAGTGTCCCATGCTGACATCCACCGAGCCCTGCGAAGAGTTCCGACCGATGGTCACCGACCTTTTCTTCATCAGATACTCGAATTCTCGGCCCTCCAGCCGGGCTACCGCCGACCCCGACATCCCGCTTACCACCGCCATCTTCTAAGGTCTCTGGTGGAGGTTCGGAGGTGTGTGTTGAACGCAAACGTGTCCGCGGTTGCGGGGAATTGAACAGGGGATATTTTTTGGGTTTGTGAAATAGGGGGGATCCAATTTTACACCGTGGAGAATTTAGCTAGGAACGTGCCAGACCGGGGACACAGCGGCTCCGACCCACCGCCGTGAAAAAGAGGAAAAAAAAGAGGCGCGCCGGCCAATCAGAGGTGGCCAAACGGACAGAAGCGCCGCGACTGACAACCCGCTCGACCAATGGGAAGCCGAGTTGGGTAAGCAGATGTATGGTGTTTACCAATGACAACAATAATAAAAATAGCCGTAGAAAATAAAGGTCGGTTGCAGTGCAGGCTGACACGCAGATGGACGGAGAGATGGAAAATACGGCGCAGTGATTTCTAGGAGTGTGAAGAACATACAGTCAGCTCATTGTTCCACATTTCTTTGCTTTGTTTTCCCTCTAAACTGACATGACTTTATGAACCACCTGACTTGTTTGTGGACTATTACCAACTTTATTCTACCCATGAAATCTTGAGAGTCCATAGATAACCCTGACAGTGACACACGCAAATACACACACCGTGCAGTTTATTTACAGTGGTAGCAGAGAAGCAACACCAATTAACTGAACTATAGCAAATTTGTGTCAAATTAGTTTTCCTGAAGATGCAGATCTCTAATGTTCTGATGACAGTGTGTAAAAATCCAGATCACAATAAATCCTGCTAAAAGCGTAATATTTTAACACACACTCTATCAATCCAGTCTCCTCTTTTGTCTTGTTCTACTTTGTCTCTTACACATAGGCAATGTCCAAAGCAACATGCATCACTTCAGAGAATAAAATTCCACATTAAATTTTCAGATGACATGAAGTCACATTGATGCAACAAGATTTGTATCAAATGACATGTCACTGGCATGGACCATATATAAAAAATGAACATAGTCACAATGCCAATATGGCCATCAGAACTGCAAAAAAGTACAATACTATGTACAGCCACTAGATGCTGGCTTCAAAAAACTCTGGCTCCAATTGAATTCAATTCAAATATTGTCCTTTTCAATCTTGTACCCAGTCAATACATTTTAAGGAAATATTAGACTGATATTAGAAGTATGGATAGTTTGACTAACACCTCTGGTCTCCAGTGATTTACTGGTGGTTTGGAGGCTCATTCACCAGTGAACTCCAGCCTCAGACACATTGGACAGTGTCATCCTCACTCCTCCCTTCATATCTGAATATGGTCACTTCTCGCTCCGGACAACCAACATGGCCACGTTCAAATACCAAGCTCCTGGTTTCAAAATGTGACTCCACAAACCAACAGGTGACATCATGTTAGTTTTACCAATCTCCCCCCCAGCACCCTATGATCCTGTACTGGATAAGTGGGTATAGAAGGTGGATAGTGGCGTGGTATTATCATTGTAATAAATCATGCTATGTTGTATTTAGGCCTTCACTACATCCTCTAGATTGCACCTAAAACCTGTTTAGAATAAAGTTTTATTACGCACACAGAATGTATATTATCCAAATATATCAGAATAAGTAGTTTTAAATATATTTAATTAGAAAAATTATGTATTTAATTCAAATTTAAACTATAACATGAAAAAGAAATGACCAATTTTCTACATGTGGGAGTTTTAAATAAGTCAGTGATGTCCCCTGTTGTGATGTGAGTCCAGCTCCGTGGAGACCTGCATCCTCCAGGGTTTCCAAGCAGCGGGTTAGTTTACTAACTGTAGTACAGCAGCCACCACGCTGTGAGCAGTGTTTGTGGAAGGAGATCTTGTTAAATAATACATTTAAAATTACTCAAACCGTGTTGACACCGCCACAGAGGATGGACTGGTTTTCACTGAGCCTCTGCGTCACAAAGCCGTCTGCCTCTTGACGCCGCCGCACACACGTTCATCAAGAAAGTATCAGTGTTGAAGAAAACGTGCTGCTCTGAGAAAACCCATGCGCCATGCAACACGTGTGCTCTCACAATGACGTAATCATTTCAAACTGAGCTGCGTTCAGGATACAAGCAGTGTACAGCCGCGGTATGAATCAGTCTGTCTGAACGTGTGGTGCTTATCAAACAGTGTTTTAGCAACAGAAACTGCACATTTGGACAAAACTGAGTAAAAATGTAATCAGATATCTTACTACTAAATACAACATCAATTCCAGAAACGCTGTAAAATGTTATATAATTCTTTTATATGGTGTCGTGCATTATCATCCTCATGTCCAAAGTACAAATGAAGGCCTAAATTTTGAGAATTGATTCTAACTAAGCTAAATTTAACAATAGTTTCACAGTTACAACAGCACCACCCCATAATATAATTTCAGCAACATATTACCATGGCTAACAGACAGCAACACAAAGAGGAAAGCAGAGAGAAAAGGGTTTGATGTGTGAAGGCTTTTTACCAAACTGTAGAACAAACTGTAAAACTACAATCCATTAATTATTTGCTGATTTAATTAAAACATGTTGAATCCTCCTCCTCGGCTACAGAGCTGGATTTAGATTTACAAGAAATCTTCTAGATTTGAAAGAAAATGTATGTATTTATTTATAGGTACAATATATATAATGTACAGTCCTAAGGCAAGTTCATTTGTAAAGTATATTCACTGTGTCCCAATTCAGAAACAGAGTTTGTTGGTTTGCAAATATCAGTTAAACTTTGTATTAAAGCAAAGACACATATGAAATGTTGGAACAAAAAAAAAAAATCAATTGTTTTATGAAAATATGCCAAGAGCCAGTTTCTGCTGTAGGGGTTTATGACACCATAGCTCACCCCATCCTCTCCACCCATCCAAAGTGCATTACACCCACACCCTATCATGGACCTTATGGGTGGCTGGCCTACATCAGGGGTCCCCAATCCTGGTCCTCGAGGGCCGCTATCCAGCATGTTTTAGATGTGTCCCTCTTCCAGCACACCTAATTCAAATGATCAGGATCGTTAGCAGCATCTGCAGAGGTTGATGATGAGCAGGTCGTTTGCGTCAGGTGTGTTGGATAAGGACACATCTAAAACATACAGGATAGCAGCCCTCAAGGACCAGGATTGGGGACCTCTGGCCTACATGGTCCTGCCAGGTTGGCTTTTCGAGCTGAGCCCTGCTGTGCTGCCCAGCTACCAGGTGCTCACCAAGGAACACCACCTGGCTCCAGGGGTAGGTCCATGTGGGAAGGGTGAACGCTGTTTTGTTCCCCTTTCCCTGGTTTCTCTGCTCGCCTCCCATTGGAGGTTTACCGGGCATGGCCAACTGGGCCGAGACCCAGAGGTTGGTCCGGGACCTACTGGAGGGATTATATCTCCCTGTTAAAGCTGCTGAATATGCCCCAGAGTGACCTGGAAGAAGTTGTGGGGACAGGGATGTCTGGGCCTCTCTGCTCATCCGACTGCCACCATGACCCTGACGGACAAGTGGTACAGAAGATGGATGAAAAATATGTCTCTCACAAATAAAGATGAAGAGATTCACCACTATGTGAGAGACGTGACCAAAATGTTTGTAAGCCATTTCACAGTAATGTTAGTCAGCGTGAAATGAGAATCATCATCTCCAGTTAGAAGAATCAGAGATTCTGAAGAAACCTCTGATCAAAACACTGCATGGCTGCTGTGACCTTCAGGCAGCACTGCTTTAAAAACAGGCCTGGCTCTATAGTTAAATCACTGTATGCACTGCAGTTCATCACTGTGTCCACACATGAAGGTTAAATCTGGACCATGCAAAGAGGAAGATTCAAGAGATTTACTGTTGTATACAAGGTAAATGTGTGGTTATACCACACAATGAAATTCTTAGTTTGCCACAAAAAGAGGGAGAAAAATATAAGTGATAGTTTACAAGAAACACTGTTGACTTCTCTTAATAAAAAACTGTCCACTAGTCTGACCAATCACAATCTGACATGTTTGGAGATCATGGACGCTGCATCCTCTTTCAATAAATGAAGTCATATGACATTTAAAAACGCATTTTGTGTTTTCTTGGGTAATCGTTGCTTTATGTTAAAATTAGTTTTGATGATCAGAAACACTTAAGTGTGACAAATACACAAAAATAGAAGATAGATGTCGGGGGGAGATACTTTTTCACAGCACCGTGGGTTATGTTTGCAGCTTTGATTTAATATAAGTTGAAGTATGATCAGTTAGGATGATAATGACAAAATCATGGATTGTAAACTAAAGGTTAAACTGATCTATGGACAATTCAAATGATCAACATGACTCAGCTTTGGACAGCTGGGATAGGCTCCAGCAGACTCCTGTGACCCAAGTGCGGAGAAGCAGGTATAGAAAATGAGATGAGAGATGAGACTCAGCTTTGCTTTAGATATGCAGCATCCTGAAGCTCAGCATCCAGACTTTGAACTGTATTTAAACTGTATTCAGTGTTTATTTTCCCCTGGATTAGAGTTCCAGGACATCTGTGGGATTTTCTACTAATGAAGAAGAAGAAGAAGAAGTTATCAGTAGTAGTACATGAGTTGGCCTCTGCTGCAGTGAATCCTCAGTCACGTGCTGCCACCTGCTGGATATTTATTGTCATGCAGCATGTTTGAAGCTCAGTGTGTGAAGCATCACCAGAAAGTTTAATAACTTCAAGTTTAAATTTTAAGTTTCTCAACATTTTATCTCTTATATAAAAACAGTCAGTGGATCCATGTACAAATTTAATATCATACAAACACAAACAGTTGCTTATTTATTGCCTGAAACCCTCTTAAGAATGATTAATATACTGAAATACAGCATGTATTTCCAATCAGACCAATACATACAAAGTGCAGTGTATGGATCATTGGTGAGTTTTTTGTGAGCAGTTGTGGGTGTTCTTGGATCCAATGTACCATCATTAGAGTACATAATTATTATATACATAATTTATTAGTTATTAAATAAGCTATCAGTTACAACCTGCTATTAAAATAACTAAATTGTTTTATCCTGGAAAAAACAAGCACACTAACTTGAGCAAGCAGAGTTCGTTTAGATGTATTCGTTCTCTGTTTGTTAACCACAGGTACCAAATCCTTTCAGTCAGTATTCAGGAGGAGCAGCTACTCTCCTCAGAAAGCAGACTAATGAAATGCTTTTAAAGCGAGGTGGCACCTTATTATCGTACTGAGAAGCCCTGCACCCGCTCACTGGACGGGAAACTCTGGGATAAATTAGATCCTTAAGCGGGGGAGTTAATTTACAGGAAACACAGCTGAACAGTTCAGTAATGAATTTTGAATGTGTGGAGAAAATGGACTTTTATGGAGTTTTATTGACTGGATTCATGCAGCTGTGGTCGGGGAAACAAAGACTGCTGCCTGATGTTAATTAAAAAATACAGCTGTTGAAAATGAAATTGGATTTATCTTCTCCAACATGTCGGTCTGCATGTTCTGCTAAATGCTGTGGGCAGGAGGATTCAGTCTTTGTAAATAGCACTACCAATAACAAGTCAATGCAATTTATGAAGAATATATATTTACTGCAGTGAGATCAGGTTTACTAAAAACAGATGAACTATTTCCATGTGTCTCTGTTACTGTTTCCACCATAGACTCTTTGAAGAATAGATAAAGTTAACGTCACCTGTTGGTTTGTGGACATGTCTCTGAACTGAATCTCAAGAGAAAGTAAAGAAACAGCCCTGAACACACTTTAAAAACCAAGTAATGTTTAAAGAAGAATAAAATGATTGTTTTGGATTAGCCAGGTCAAAATGTTCATCTACCAGAAGGGGATGTGTGTTTTCCCTAAATGTCACATTGTGCAAAGTATCGATCCGTCCTTATACCACTCCACAAATGTATATGTGTATTTTTTGTTGTGTTACTTGTCTCTGATATTTGTGTTTTGTGCAATACATGCTAATTAAAAAGAAAAATGTATCTTTGTGTAAACTACTAGTATCTGTTTTAGCTGTAGATTTAGTCAGAAAACTGCTGCTGTAAAATTTGACAATGTGTTATTATTTATTTTATATTACCAATCAGTAAATCTAAACGCTCACTAATTAACACAGTATTTTTTTTATTTTTAAATCCATATATACCGTATTTTCTGGACTATTGAGTGCACCTGTCTATAAGCCGCTATTGAATTTATTCGAACAGTTTCATGTGGTCCACTCTGACCGGGTCTGATGTGACGACGCTAAATGTATCGGCGGCACGGAGCTTGCTAGCTTGTAAAAAGCTAACGAGCTTTGTGCCACCAATACATGAGCCACACCGGTGTTTAAGCCGCAGGGTTCAAAGCGTTGGAAAAAAGTAGCGGCTTATAGTCCGGAAAATACGGTAAATACATAATATTTGACTCTATGGCTCTTAAATTTGGAGTGAGAGCGAGAACTGTTTATGCTAAGCTAACTGCCTACTGGCACTGGTATTTAACCAAAACAAGGCAACAGCTAAATCAATTAATCACTGAGTAATATAAACACTAGTTCAGCTAAAAGGACAGTTAGCTTAGCTTAGAGACACTGTCAATTCCACTTTAATTATTGTGGAGTTTAAATTGGAAGTAGTTCAGTTACTTTTAGCTCAGCTGCATCAACATGTAAAAAACCTCAAACTATTTCTTCAGTCAATTTAAAACTATGTCTCTAATCAGTATGAACTAATAAAGGCCAGACCCCAAAAAACACATATTAAGCTGTTGATATATTAAACATGGTGTGTCTCCAGTGTTTCACAATAAAAGTCTCCTTAAGAAATTAAAGATTTCTGTGTACTGAGATGATTTTCTTTGAAGATGAGTGTTGAGTTCATATTACCAGCACAATGCAGTGTAATAATGTTTTGATCCTGATCTCATTTGAAGCTCCAAAATGAGGATTCACAGTATATCACTTTCAAAGTAATAAGGTAAATTGGTGATACTGTGATGTACCAACGATGCAACATAATGAACCCAGCAAGGTGTAAAATTAAGGAATTACATTCAACTCATCTGTTACAGTTTACTGTGTTTTTGTAATTAATATGTAGTAGAATATTTGAGCATGTGTAGGTTTTCTTGCAGTACTTGTGTAAAGTTACATTACAGCACTGGACCACACTGTGAAACCTGATCACTTCAGATGCCTTCACACTGCTGCTGCCGTGTGAAGTGCTGGCAGCACCGACAACAAGCAAACACTACACCGACAGGCCTGGCACAACTTAATCCCCGTCCCCTTTGTTACCGCGGCGCTGAGTCAAACAGTGTCATGTTCAGTTGACCCAGGCTGGGCCCGGGCTGGCCACAGCGAGTGGAAAGACACATTAGGTGTGAAGTGGAACCTGAAGCCCAAGAGACAAACAGAGAGACGGACAGACAGACAAACAGACAGGGGGGTTGTGAAACCTTAGACTGAAAGTAATTCTTCTGGAGTTGCCTGAGCACAAGGTGAAGTTATGAATTAGTAATGCACAGCTGACACATTTCCAAATACTCCCCTTGAGTGAGGCTAAAAGGTGGTGTGGTCCCACTCCTTCAAAACACTTTTCATAAGAGACTGTGAAGACCTGAGTAAACAGATTGTGCAAAGACTCTTATGAAGCAACTGTAACTGCATTTTGAAATCCATCATTTGGTTAAGTTTCATTATTAAACAAAAGGAAAACATCTTTTGTTGTCTCTGATTCTCATTTAGTTTTGTCGTTGAAGCTGTTTTCTTGTGGTCAGCTTTGTTGGAGGATTATTGTGGTGTAAAGATTAGATATCAGTGGCAGTCTGAATGAGGTGTGTCTTCAGTGAGGGAGAAACAAGTCGTACCACATACTTGAGGTAAAGATTATACCACAGCACGTATCTTTATAAACAGCCTCCAATGCCTTGATTCCACCATATATCTGTGTCGGTGTGTATCACAGAGGGGAAACGTCTTCTCTCTTTCCTTCTCACACGAACCCATCCACCCTCATGTAAAATGAGAGCACACCCTGCCCCAGTAACTACTGGACCCAGTTTGACTGGTTTCTGGATAAAGCGACCAACACTCAGATTTCACAACAAGAAAATCTCCACAGAGACTGAACGGGGACAACAGCCTGAGAAGGAAATGTAAACGTCAAAGAAGAGGACAGGTCTCTGGTTTTGAGGGCAGAGTAAGACATGAGTAAAGACATTACTTATGGAATAAAAAAAAATAAAAAAAATGGAGCCATTGTAACGTCAGATAGTGACAAGAAGTTGGCTTGTTAGTATCAAAATCTCCACATAAGCAGAAACGTAAAAGAATAGAAAAATGACACAAAGAAATATTTAAAAAATGGCTGAAAGGTGACGCTAAATTACCACAAAAATATAAACTCGATGGCAGAGATGCATCAGACGGGAATGAGACAAAAGTCTAAAAAGAGATTGATTATGATGAGAGAAGCAGAATGACCACAGAAAGATTCAAAATGATTTGTGACCAAAGAAAATACAAATTTGATAATGTAACAAGGGAAATGAGCTAAAACACTTCAGTGATTTTAAACAACAAAGAGACACAAAACAATTACAAAGAGACACAAAACAACAACAAAAAGACACAAAACTACAAAGAGGCACAAGACAACTACAAAGAGACACAAAACAACCACAATGAGACACAAAACAACAACAAAAAGACACAAAACTACAAAGAGGCACAAGACAACTACAAAGAGACACAAAACAACCACAGAGAGACACAAAACAATAACAAAAAGACACAAAACTACAAAGAGACACAAAACAACCCCAAAGAGACACAAGATAACTACAAAGACACAAAACAACAAAAAGACACAAGATAACTACAAAGAGACACAAAACAACTACAAAGGGACACAAAACAACAAAGAGACACAAGACAACTACAAAGAGACACAA
>OOFC01025826.1:0-11098 GCA_900323345.1 Pseudochromis fuscus | reverse complement strand
GGTTTCCAAAATAACTCTAAAAGTTACAGATGGATTTTGATGAAATTTTCAGGGATTGTCCAGATGGGGATAAGGAACAAATGATTAGATTTTGGAAGTGATCCAGATCACCGTCTGGTTCCAGGAATTTTTTGAAGGATTCTTCAACATTGGGAGACCAAAAATGGTCAAGACACTTGGAAAAAAAATACAGGACAAGTGTCTAACATGGTCTACAATATACCAAAGATTGATCTGGATAAAGGAATAATTTTGGATAATATGATCCAGAATATGAAAAAATCGATCTTTGAACTTGCATCATAAAAAAACAAATGAAGCTAGAAACATGCAACAGACATCTTTAAACAGCCACGATGCTGTGGAACTAATATTGATATAAATAAACCAAGACTAATACTAGTAATATCTTTGGTGGAAGTCACAATATGGAAGGAGATGTTGTGCTTGGTGGAGGTCTGTGCTCTCCAAGTGCTTTTCTAGTTAATCATGAAATACTCAGTCAATAGATTTTTCTCACAAGTCATTCTAGTGTCATTAGCTGAAGTCAACTCTTCTTCTCAGTCATCAGGAGGTCCATCTGAAAATCATTTCACCATTAAGGAGATATTAGGTTTCAAAAAGAGGAAGATTGATGCACTGGTGAACTCGAGTCTCAGTCACATTAGGCAGTGTCCCCAGGTTCAAGGGGAAGACTCCTACCTTCATATCCAAATATGGTCATGTGTAGCACCAAAAAACCAAGATGGTGGAATTGACATGTCAAACTCCTGGCTACGCAGTGCAAGTGCAGATGTTAGCTTTGTCCTGCGTGCACAGTCTATGGTACAAACAGTTCAGTATGAGACTATTTGGCAGAGATCAGACGTGGATTATCCCCTGGTGGATGTTCATGCTTTCATACCTATTTCTACTTACATATTGTAATCAGTTTGTAAACACACAAGACAAGCAGAAGCATGCAATAGGGACAATCACTGTTCATTAGTGTTATTCAGACTCTAAACTCTCTCTGTTGAATACTTCCTGAGCCTTTTTGCCCTTTTCACTCTGTCACGGCTCAGAGATTTACCTCCCAGTCTTGCTTTGACTTCTTTGACCCGAAGCAGTGACCTACATGAGATGTTTCCTCTGCATGTGGAATAAAGTTTGACCCGATTTACTCAGATTCTGGAGATATGTCTATGAACTTTTCACCAAACACAACATCCTTCTTCCAAGGTGAGAATAATCGTACTAAAGTCAGCCAGATACCTCTTAAATGAATAACAGCTGATGTTCTGGATCACACAGATTTCCTGCTTTGCAGTTTTGTTGTTGAGGACGGTTTACCAGAGCCCTCTGTGACCTGCAGGATGTTTCACTGTGAGTGATGGTTTTGGGATAAATGTGAAACCCACACAGTGTGAAAACCAGCATGATCAAACTGGGCCAACCACAGAGGAGTCATGAAAGAAGAATACATATATATTTAAAATGTATTATATTATGGTGATATGATTTTCTGTTGCACTAAGATCTTCAGAGATCCAACTCTACGTATGGTCTGTGTGAAGATGTAGACATGCTCTTATAGGTTTCTCTCTGGATTAGATTAGATTAGATTAGATTAGATTAGATAGATTCAACTTTATTGTCATTATTGTCAATATATTTTCTATACAGATATAAATTTATGTGATATGAAGAAGCTATGTTGATGATATAGGAATAAACTATAGTAACAGACATATATATTGGCTCTATGGCAAGTGTCCAAGAATAGTTTGCCTTCTTAGGTAATACATTGACTTCCTGTCGTGCCTGTCTATCTTTGGGAGAGAGATGACTCTTTCAGATGAAGAGTATAATTCTGTCTCCAACTTTGTCAGACTTGTACACCGCATGTGATGCAGCTCCGACCCAGATCTGTAATAAATGTACATGAAGCACCAACAAGATGATTCTGACTCTTCATCTCTCACAACCTTCACCGGGGAAAATTCTCATTCATATTTACACATTATATTTGAATTGGACAGTAAAATTTGAATTTGAATATATGAATATATATATTGAATATTTGAATATAACTTCATATCCTTAGAGAACACAGGCTGCATGTGTAACATGGGTGTAGCAAGATACAAACCACCTATGACTTGAAAAAACACTTTCCAGTCCAACATGCTGGTGATCATGGAGCGGTTTGTTTAGGTTGCATAAGAACAAAAACATTAGTGCTTATAGAAAATTATAGGTATAGTACATACAGCGATTATACAATGTTGACAGAAATCCTCTGGAGATATGATTGCCAAACAAAAGCTGTGGCAAGACACAATTGGCAGACAATAAAAGCTTGCTGAGAGGTTGACCTCTAATAGGTAGCTGTGGCTTAACCGATAACTAGGGATTAAGACATAAAGGTCGGTTGAAGCAGGGGTTTGAAAAGCACAGAGAAAGAAGAAAAAAGAGCAAGCTTTGAGGACTAAATGTTCTCCCATAAAACATAAAACCCTGAACTAAAAATGGAATATGTAATACTGGTGTGGTCATGTAAATAAGGGATAGCTTTGCAAAAAAGTAGTAATTTAAACACATCTCATTTAGAAGCAGCAGTGTTTGTGGTTAGATCAAATTTTCTTCCCGTACAAGTTTAAAAAAAAAAAGAAAATCTGAGGAGCTATGAGGAGCTAAAACATTAAATCTGCTTCCTTAGATGCTCAGATTGGATCCAGTTTCTTCTACCTACATTATGTTCCCAGTCGGTTTGAGATAAGTGGAATTCTGCACATATGATATCACTGTTTTCTTGTCTGAGGCTCGCCCAAGCAGGCAAGCAAGCAGATGAGGTATTAAAGGAAACTGATGCCATCTTATAGCCATCTGGTTTGGATTTTTTTTATATAATTTGAGCTGTGCCATCTCTTTCCATCCTTTATCTTCACTGCTGTTAAAAATAAAGCTAAAATTTCCATAAGAAACTCAAGTTGTGTATTGAGTGTATTCAGTAACATGCAAATAAAGGCCTTGATTCTGAGTGAGTTGAGTCTATTCCACACTGTTGAGAAGCTGGGCCTATGTTTTATAAGATTGTGGACACTTGAATGGCTGTCCATACATTAATCAAAATTAATCTTACAGCCTTTGTAATTATTCCACATTGTGATTATTGATGTTAGAATCTGAAGTGTGATTGATTGTTTGATTAGAGGTGGGTGGCGGAGAAAGAAAAAGGCGCAGCAATCTGTGTAAGACACCATGATCTACCTGCTTATTTAACTTTTCACAGCAGTCAGTTGTATGCTCTTCTTTCAAGGGGTAAAAACAATAAATGTAAATGTTTTTACAAACTGGGTACAGATTGAGCCTTAGAAATAGGATAAAATCCCATACCTCCACCCACCATTAACAACAAGCATATTTTCTCAATGAGGAATAGGAGTACCAACCCATCAAGGTGAATGTAAATGTGAGCCAGATTTCTCCACTCCGGATAGTTTGCTTTCATAATCTTCCTCTCACCGAGTGCAGTCACAGGTCTGTTTGTCTCTGGGGCATGTTTTGTGATTGAGAAATCAATCCATACTGATGTTGTTTTTGGTAGTAGTGTATATTATTTTATATAAGTCTGCGTAAACTTTTAAAACATATTTGAGAATGGAAAAACATAACTTTGATACTTGTGATAATATAATATGGTGCATCAGAATAGAATACAAATCCCAGAAGTTAAGTAGTTGATCAATCTTATCTCTGCATTTCCAATATTTGACTTGCTGTATCTTTTGATACAGTTTTAATACAAACAAGTAAATGACTTGATTGTGTAAGGAATCTTTATTGTTGAAAAATGTTTTTTGGCAAAAGCAGAGTAATCAAATTAAGCTTCAAGTAAAGGCGCCATCCTACTCAATTAGATGACCTTTTGGCGCCACCAAGTGGTGATTTTGTAGTACAGTTAAAGGTTGATGTGAGACAGCAAACCATAGACTGTATTTAAAACATTTTAAATTATACTAAGATTTTATTCTGTATAGGCTATAATGTGATGCAAATGCGCATCAACAATGTAAAAAAATAAAACAAAAAGATTTTTTAAAAAAAAATAGCATAACTGACACATTTACAGCTGTGAGATACATTTTGAGCCTTGAAATGATTTCTGTATTTTATGCATTTGATAGTTTATATTATTTATTTGCATTATTGCCATTTGTCTGTCCATCCATTTAATATCAGTAACAGCTCTTTGCATGTACAATACCATTCAAAAGGTTGGGGTCACCATATAAAAACCTATCTGACCAACTTTTAATGAAATCAAGTACCACGACACATAAGTAAAATACAACTGAACACATATAGAAACCAAAACATCAAGGTATATTGGGTAAATATTCTCTGAATCACAAAAACATGCCCAGACCATAACTCTGCCTCTGCTGTGTTTGACAGTGGGAGTGACACAAGTGTTTTCAATCATGATAAAGTCTGAAACATGTAGAGCAAGCTGGATCGATCCCTTTGTCTATTCATGGTCTCTGTTGTCATTGGAAAACCATTGGGTTTTATAGGGTACCTCAAACTTTTGAACGGTAGTGTATATATTGCAGTGCGGTACATACTCTAATGTGAGCATACTATTGAAATAAAAACTCTCAAATAAAATAAACACAGATTTATAACCTTTTGTGAAGGTAAGGTTCAATGCAGCTTTGTAATTATTTACATTACTTCAGTTTCTAAATTGTAGAAGTACGGGAAGCAAACTGGGACAATTTTCCTTCAGACGGCGGCGTTCCCATGACAACAGCTGTTGTCAAACACTTCTTATTAACTTCGGTGGCTGTTGCTAACCACGCGTTATATAAGCTACGTGTAGCTTTGCTATAAAGAATAACTTCCCATCATTTAATACTATTTCGTGGTGACACAGTAGTGGAAATAAAAATGTCAAAGAACAAGGTAAACAAAAAACAAGTTACACGTTTTTTTTTGTCTTGTAAATGTCTTTCTAAGAGGATGAGAATGTGATACTGCTAATGTGGTGTTAGAACATTAGCAAGTGTACTATAGCGTTGTGTCTGAAGTTATGAGTTGATTAAAAAAACTGTTTAAGTTGGAAGTAAATACTTAGGGATCGTATGAATAGTGTGTACCTTTGGTGTATTTACTTATGGGAATGAATTAGTTACTTCATACACAGGAAGCACAAACTGGGACTACGCAGGGGTTAAGTAGCTGATAGCAGTGCTAAGGTGACAGATGAGTAGTTAATCGATCTGTTGTTGGCAGCTGTAAAATGTTTTCACTGGGATAAAAAAAATCTTCATTTGTTCTCCTCACCTTTACAGACATCTGGATACAAAGGTTCATGTGACTATGGCAAAAGTGAGGAGCGGTGAGTGGTGTTCCTAAGTTTACTGTTGATTTGATTTTATTTTTTTAATACAAATAATAGAAACAGTGACTCTATGTTTACAATGTCAACCCAGGGAGGGAAGAAGTTGTATACGTTACAAATGTGGCCTGCTCAACACCATACAAGATGTACTGCGCCAGAGACCAAACTGGATTGAAGTCAAAGAGTGAGTAGGTGGATATTTTAAGATAAAACTGTGCAGTAAGGTGCTGGATTGTTCACAGATTTTAAGCATAATCATTTGTCTACAATCTTGCACTCTGGCCTGAATTTTGGTTTACGTGTGGCATCTTGTCTTCTTCTTACAGTGATGGAGAGTGGGACTTCAACTGGTGTGATGTGGGTTGGCTCAGGGAGAATTTTGATCATACGTATATGGAGGAACATGTGAGGATTAACCACTTTCGCAACCATTATGAGGTGAGGTAGCATCAGAACGCTGTAATCAGAATCAGAATCACAATACTTTATTGATCCCAGAGAAGAAACTGGGTAAGGCCACCCACCCACCATTAACAACAAGTAATAATTATATTTGTTGTTTGTGTTTTATGTTGCAGCTGACTCGCAAAAATCTCATGGTCAAAAACCTCAAAAGATACCAGAAAAACCTTGAAAGGGATGTTAGCCGCATGGAGGCATCCAAATGTGATTTCTTCCCCTGCACCTTTGCACTGCCCAGCGAGTATCATCTCTTCGTAGAGGAGTTTAACAGAATCCCAGGCAGCACCTGGATCATGAAGCCGGTTAGCTAAAGTAGACAGAGCCAGTGCTGTAAAAAGATACTTAATTCACCCAAGAAACTAAAATATTTTATCCCCATATTTCTCTTTTTTAGGTTGCAAAATCTCAAGGCAAAGGCATTTTCCTGTTCAGGAAACTAAAAGACATTATGGATTGGAGAAAGGTAAGTTGAACAGGTAAAAGGAGACATTTTACACACACACACACACACACACACACACACAGAGTCAGATTGATACTTCTGTGCATACACAGGATGGCAGCCGCTCTGAAGAACAGAAGGATGCTGCTCAAGTGGAAAACTATGTGGTGCAACGCTATATAGAGAACCCCTGTCTAATTAATGGTAAGAAACTAAGTGCAAAGTACATTTTGAGTGTGAATCCCATTTTGAAAAAGTCAACAAAACAATAAGAATTGACAAATTGTGGACAATCAGTGATCAGATAGAAGTGTTATGTCCTCATATCATTAGTTTTTATGCTTTTTATTCCCACAGGCAGAAAGTTTGATCTGAGGGTTTATGTGCTGGTCACATCAGTAGGTACCAAATCTTGTAAATTGCAACATTTTATATTAAATGAAAATTTTGCTGCAGGATGAAATCAGTGCATTTGCATGTGTGTTTCCATTGCAGTATGTTCCCTTGAAGGCCTGGCTGTATCGTGATGGCTTTGCCCGCTTCTCAAACACTCGCTTTTCCCTCAGCAGTATTGATGACAAGTGTATCCCTTTTTTGGTATCATGAAATGTTGTCACCATTTATTTAAAATGTTCAAACACTGAGCCGTTAATCCCGCTCTGAGTGTTTAGTGCAAGTAATTCCCTTAACAAGTTTAGCCTTTGTCTCATGAAATATTCAATCAAAGCCAGTTTTAAATAGTTCGGTTTGACCCAATTCCTGGGGATGTTGTTCCTAGTTTTGTTACTTTCATCCACATACCCATGTAAGGTATGATTACGCCATTAAAGTTTTCAAATTTTTCTTAGTAACTCTTTTCAGATATGCACCTCACCAATGTGTCTGTTCAAAAAACAGCACCTGACTATGATCCTGAAAAGGTGAGTAATTCATGAACTTCAAAAAAACATAATAAATCATGTTGAATTTGTATTAGCATTCTGAAATATCTCAAATCAAGGCAATCTCAGTTGTATCAACTCTTTAATGCTGTATCATGACATCCATCTGTGAATAGGGATGTAAGTGGCAGATACAACAGCTTCGAAGATACCTGACTGCAAAGCACGGTAGAGAGACGGTAGAAACCCTGTTCAAAGAGATGGATAACATCTTTGTCCGCAGTCTACTGAGTGTGCAGAAGGTCATAATAAATGACAAACACTGTTTTGAGCTCTATGGTTATGACATACTTCTGGATCAGAACCTCAAACCGTAAGTGCCAACACAGTGCATCATCACCAGCACATATTCAGTTGCAAATATGCTCTAGTAACACATGCATGCGCACAAATAAACACAAAAAGGTGCAGGCACGGACAGGCAAACATGCCTTTCCTGGATACTTGAAAACAAAGCAGTAAATCTGCTAGTGCTAGGTTCCAGAAATAACTGTGTGAATAACCTCATAAATCTGCAAAGCAGATCTGACAAGCTGACACAAATGCAATCATTTTGCTGTAAATAATAACAGACAATATTCTGACAGGGCCTCTGTCCAATGCAACCAGTAACCATCCCTTTCAAACTCTTTGCTGTTACTCCTGGACTGACCCTGTGCTGCCTTCAAAGGCTAGGTAAATGTTTGCTGAAGATTGTCACCCTCCATCTCTTTGCAGGTGGTTAATTGAGGTGAATGCCTCTCCATCACACACTCCCAGTAGTCAAGAGGATTATGAGATGAAGTGCAGACTGCTGGAAGACACGTTGAATGTTGTTGATATGGAAGGAAGGTAAAACTCTCTCTGCCTTTTTGTCAGCAGGGAACAAGGTGTGAGGGTTTTTTCTCCTTATATTACACATCACATTCTTTATTTTTATTCACTTACCTGTAGAAATTTCTATCCTTTGAGCTTAGGTTATGGCATATTTGAAAGTTAAAAACATGAGTGTGAAGAAGCACCTTTAAGAAACAGCAATTGACTTGCTACTGTTTCCTCAGATCACAAGATAAATGTTGTACAAGAGATGATTAGATGAGTTTCATTTATGTCTTTCTTCAACGCTGGTGTTGTGTTCTAATTGACTGTTTTCTCTCATTAGGCTGACTGGCAAGGAGAAAAGAGTGGGAGGCTATGATCTCATGTGGAACGATGGGCCTGTCTATAGAGAGGATGTCAACCTACAAACATTTGGCAGCTCATGTTTCACTGCCAACACACACTTAGGTAACACAAATGTGTGTTGTTAAATTCTGTTAGTTGCTGCTACTGCAAATGTTTGGAGGCAACAGTTGCTCCCATTTTTCAGGACTGAAAAAAGTTCAAAGCAATGCAATCAGATAAATGTGTGAAGGTATACATGCAGGTAACATTGTGGTGTGTGTGTGTGTGTGTGATCATGTGGTTGTATTGAATGGCCTGTGTCGTTCTACTGTTACTGATTACTGCAAATATATACGCCTGTTCTTTGTTGCAGGGTGTGTGAATGACAGGGAGAAGCAGCTTCGCCAGCTTTTGAAACCATTTCCATACCAGAAGAAAATTTAACTACATAAAGAATTTCTGTTATGCTACCTTTGTGCTTGATGTGCGAGACTGTATCCTCATGGTGGTACTCAGGTGTCTGTCTGGGACTGGATAAGCTGCAGTGAACACAAATGACTGAAAACAAATATTCATATAACTTTCTGTGATGATCAGATTCCAACCTTGATTAAAATCTTATGAAAGACCACATTGTCTTGAAAGTATTATAAACCTTCTAACACTACTGTAATATTATAGCATGCAAAGGTAAGACACTGGTAGAAAAATGCTTTTCTTATGAATGCACTAATAAGCATGATTTATATCTGTATGTATGTTTAGCCATGTTTCAGCTACATAAACAGCACTGTATATCATCTGTTCCAATAATGACCAAAACACCAATGCTTCTTGTGTGTAAAACATTTATTTCTATGCCTTACAAATACTTGCATTCAACATTGAGAAAATACATACCACAATCTTTCTGCGTGCATGTCAATGTACATATTTATAATACCACTGCCACTCCTGGCCCTTTTATCTATGGCTTTGATACTTTACATGGATATTAAGTAAAGAGGTGCAATCAGAATACATATCACATTTACTTTGATGTAGTGTTCTCATGAATCAAGTGCACATGGTAAATCACAAGAAACATATATAACACCCTAATGTAAACACAGTGTTCTACAGACGTCAAGTATTCAGTGGCGTACGGAGGTGATATGTTTAACATGACCATATTACAGACCATATAACAGTGATGACGTGTTGAAATTCCACTGGATCTTGGAAATGACAGCACAGCAGACGTAAAGTTACATTCAGCTCTTACAGTAAATATTTTTTCTTTTTGTGCGTGACAATGTAAACATAACAATGACAATGATAAGTACAAGTCAAACCACAACACTTCTCATAAATATAACTATGGTATATAAAATTTGGAAAAATATGCATTTACATTCGTAGCAAACATTACACCGTCTTCAGTGACAGGAAGAGCTCAGCTCTATGCAAAATACAGTATATTATCATAAACTACAATTCAAGCTGTTCAAACATGAAAAGCCCTTGTAACCAAAAATTTTAACCCATTGCACAAGTACATCTGAAATGAACTACATCACTGCAGTTCCCCACTGCTTATTGCACCTCCTTCTTTTCAGCAAAAGATGTTTTAACTGAACATGTGTTTTAAAACATGAAGCACCAAAGAAACAATGAAAAGCAACGTCAAGTAAAAATAAGATTGGAAACAAGTACATTCCAACATCCAAAAATTGCACCGTAACGGCTATGGTTGTGTTTGATGACTAAAATGCAATGACCTGTGTTAAACTTCACTATGGGTTACTTATGTTGAAAACTGTCTGGGAGTACAGTAGATGTTACTTTAACATTAGTAGGATTATGAGCGATGACTGTGCAGTGCAAGTTTAGTTTACATTAAAAGCTAAATCCTAGCAGTGCTTAGGGTCATGATGAGCCTTCTGTTAAAACACAGTCCAGCATTATAGCTCTAACTGTACATTTTTAATGAAATGTAATGTGTATATTTCTGTTCTATTCAAGTGTCACATTATTCTTTGCTATGTTACCTGTGTTCTAGCTGCTTAGTTGCTGATTTTTAACCTTTTAAAGGCTCTACACCACTGACGGATTTAGACTGCTGTACAACAGTTGGAACATGTTAGTATTACACAGATTACACAGAAAGCAGGCATAGATTCAAGCTCCTGTATCAAGTAACCACTAAGTAAAGCACTATACTGCAGGTTTATAGGGGTTACTTTGCAACAAAGTGCACATTTTTTGTTTTGCCATTCTGCTTACTACCAAGCGGAGCTTTGGAGAGAGACGACGGGTCTTTAACAGTTTTCTTCATGGCAGTTTTAGAGGCCTGACCTCCCGCCTCTGTCCTCTGCCAGTCCTTGTCCTCCCTCTTGGACGGCAGGATCTCTCTCTTACTAGGAGCAAACACTCGCTTCTCAGCACCACTCGCTTTAATGCCACCGGGCTCCTTCTTAACATCTGTCTCGGAGTTGGCTCTGACACGGCTTTTTCTCACCTGACCTCTCTGGTTAGTGGCAGATTCCTGGGGTAGCTTACGGGCATTGCCTGCAGCCTGCATGTGCCTGATGTGACTCCTCCCAGCTGAAGGGCTTACTGGGGTTTGGGCTCCTCCTCCACCTCCACCTCCGCCGCCTTGACCTCCTGGGCTCCTACCTTCTGTGGAGGCTGCCCGGGTCTCGCTGCTGCTCCTCTTCGCCGGCGCCCCAGGTCGGGCTC
>OOFC01025819.1:0-10083 GCA_900323345.1 Pseudochromis fuscus | reverse complement strand
TATATATATATTTTTTTTTTTTTTCTTGGACTAGATGATCTTTTTCCATAGACTGGCCATGGGTCTCAAAAATGAAGCCAATGCAGAAATGCAAAAATAAACTGTACTACCGCTGATGGCCACTAGATGCTGGCTCCAGAAAACTCCTAGTTTACTAGTTTAATTAAAATATGTTAATTTTCAATTTTGAAATACTAAGTCAATACATTTTTTCCACAAGTCATTCTGATGTCAGCTAAATTCAGCTCTTCTCAGTGTGGTCCATCTGGAAATCATGTCAACATCAAAAGAGGAAGATTCAGGGACATGGTTAGTTTGACTGACAGCTCTAGTATTTACAGGTGGTTTACAGGTTGTAGGATCATTTACTGATAACCTCCAGCCTCATTCACATACAGCAGTGTCCACGGGTACAAGGATCAGATCTGCCTATTCACTCCTCCCTTCATATCCAAATATGGTCACTTTTGATTCCCCAAAAAACAACTTGGTAACGTTCAAATACCAAACTCCTGGCTTCAAAATCAGTGTCCACAAACCACTGGGTGTCATCAGATTAACTTCATACATTCTTTATATATTCTTATATACAGTATGTCATTTGCATAAATCAAAAAGAAGGGAAAAATAAAACTGGATGAACATCAATGTCTTTTATTGTTTTTTGAAAAAGTACAGATTTTTGTTGCTATTGTCAAATGACTCTCCACATACTGCTTTTCTGACAGTAAAGCAAGTACATTAGAAATAAGACACACTGCACTGGATATCCACAATACATTTCTACCACTGAGATCTTAAAAAATAATCAGAAGTTAATGATAACCCAACCCAGATGTTTAATATTTAAGATAAAAAGCACATTTTGTTAAAGAAACTTTAGAACGATAATGAAAACCCATAAATGGCATAATTCAACATAATTACATAAAATGGGTATTTAAATATAATGTATGGACAAAATAATGTGGCACAGTGCTGAACAGCAATGAGCTACTAGAAACAGATGTACCAATGCTGTAGCAAGCCCTACGTGATGTGTGATGTCATATCATTTAAAAAAATGAAATTATAAGATCTTAAACACACTTGGAATTGGTTCTTTTTTTTTTTTTTTTACTGATGTGAACAAATGATCATGTTATAAGAATGTCGAAAAACTGTGTGAAACTATGACTAATTTCTGTTTGATAAACAGCTCTGCCTGAACTGTAATGACTTGATCATTCAACAGACGTTCCAAGATTTATGATGCAATACAAAAACAAACACCTTCCCTGCCATCAATATATGACTCCTCTGTGGAACAGAGAGATTTCCTCAGCAAATCCACACCTTTACCTGAAACACGCACGAAAGATCACATCTGATCAGAAATAGGAAAAATAAAAGTCTAATTAACCAATAACCTGTTGGTATACAACAGTGTCTGTCAGAAATGAATTCAAAAAGCCCTTCACCACCATCTCTTGTTCTAATGTGTTTATTTAAACTAATGTTAAACAAGATCTTATTTAACATTTAATAACATAAAGTGGATAATATTGAAGTAATTAATTCATTAGTTTGTTAAATTAGATATTTAGATATTATATCCATTATTTTCAGCTTCTTCAGCTACTTATCAAGTGCTAATAATCATTCATTCACTTATAAATTATCTTTCACCATTTTCACACCGCTTTTCACTTTTATGTCATAATTTCAAGTGTTTCGCTAACAGATTTAGCCATATTTAAAATGCTTATCCACTTTTAATCTACAGTTTCCACTGTTAGTTAGCTAACTATTTTGTCAGCTACCATGACTTCTATTTCTAATTTTGGCTAGCTATGTCAACTGCTAGCAATAACATACACATTCCAAGAGTTATCCATTATGTTTATTTTATATATAATATTAGTTAATTAACTAATATTGTCTTTCTTAAAACTTTAGTATTTGGACTGTTTATTATTTTATAACAATGTGATATGTTAGCTGCACATAGTCACTAATAACATTTTAATGTCTGCCCATAATGTGTTTTTTTTTATTTTGCTATTTATTCATATTATTACATATCTATTTCAACTGTTAGCCATACTTTGAGCTCAATATTGCAACCATTCAATGGTATTATCATTTGATTCATTTATTCAAACCAGTTAGATGTTTATTTCTACTGTTTAGCTATTACTTTTAGTCAGCTGATAACTTTTCTCCTCAAACCAGCTCCACTCGGTTCTGCATTTAGACAGTAACTTGTGCTTTTTCTGAGTAGTCCATCTTTCCAACACCCTGTGCCTGCTGCACAGATTTAAATATCACTTAGAAAAGGTTGATAAAACTTGAAACTACCCAGCAAGATCAATTAAGTGACTGCTCTTCTTTGTTACATATTTTTTTCTATATTTCATAGAGTAAATTAACAAAACTGAAAGTATTTTTTTAGTTGTTACTCTCACCACGTGTAAATAAACTGTAGATGTAAAGCAATCTTCTTTAATAGTGAAGGGCTACACATGGTGAGAAGTAATGTAGTAGTAATGTTTAAACTTTGGAGCACACGACATGAAAAAAAAAAAAAAAAACCTGCACTAAACTGAATCCTATCAAAAATGATTACCTGTAGTATCATGCATATTATGGTTATTATTTCATATATGCAACTGTATGCATTCTAACTTACAGTTTTAATCCTAGAAAACCTTCCCATCTAGATCATTGTCTGTGCCCTCCATTCTAAACTTTAAGATTTGCAGTACTGTACTGACTCTGAGCCACTTTGCGGCTGTTTTTAAGTGCTCTAAACAAGGGGCATTAAACAAACTGTAAAACAGGGTTATTCACAACAAACATTGCTAACATTTGATGATATATAAAACCAGTACATTATGTACAAGCTTTGGTCTACCATCACCTGTAAATTAGCTTTAATCTTTAGAATAGTATATTTTTCTTTTCAATCTTGTCCACCACCAAATCACAAAAATGTCAGGAGAGGTCATGAGACAACTTCTTAAACCTTACACTGGCATCTTTGTCTCAGCAAAGTTTAACACAGAAACAAACAAAAGAAATAGTGTTACACATTAGATTAACAAAATGCTTCTGGGAAAAAAAAGGAAAGGATTCTGGCACTGGCACAACAAATATGGTTTCAACTGCTTCCCAAGAGCTACTGAGTCTTTTCAAACCTTTATATTGCACTGCAACACAACGTCCCAATGGGCTTGATTCAGAAAAGACATTGTATGGTTTTTTCATTAAAACCAGCCACCACATTACAACAGATTTGACCAAGTGGAGTCAAAAAAATATTATATGCCAAGAGGTGAAGCAAAAACAGAAGAAAGATTTCCTGCACATGACTACAATGTCTTTAAATGGGCTGAGTCATGTGAGGGCACATGTAACTATCTACTCCCCATCACCACATAATACTAAAACTTAAAGTTCTCTGGTGTAAAATTCCTTGAAAAAGACCTAATATGTAAATTCTACGGCTCTGAATCACTTTGGCTACAATCAAGATGTATTCCAGTGAAAAGGAAATACTGGAACAACTATTAAAAATACTTTATTATATTTATAAAAATGACTGGTCACTTCCTGTTGGAAACTTGCCAGGCTTTTAAAACATGACTGAACCCTTTGAGCCGCCATGTTATTTAAAAAATATGGCCATAGATTTTACACTAGAGTCTGCAGGGACACACTAATTGAGGACAAGTTGTTACTTGAATGTAACAAACAATGGAAGTTTCACAGAAACCAGCTAATGGGCACCTAACATTTCTGTGCAGGCTACAACAAACACCTGATTGCAAGTCAGGCATTTTTACTGCACACAGAACCTCAGATGCTTTACATGACAGGCCTGAACTCAGTCTCAGAGAGAGGAGAGCGCTGATAATTAAGTTCTCTCTGTGACAAATTCAAGCCCGAACCAACTCAGAACATTACTGTCGGGTCTCCAAAATGCCCTGCCAGGCAAATGTGCTGGGGGCTCAGGCGAATCTGGGCGGCATGCTCCGGCTCCCCTGAGAGAGAGGAACAAATTAGTTAGTGATCAGAACCCTGTGGAAAATCACTGCGTGTGTTACACTTCTGTTGTAGTGCAGGAGAATTTTGAAGCTGAAGCTTGTTTGGTTTTGTTAGTCCTGGTCTTTCTGGGAAACTGAGACAGCCCATTAGGCTGTAGAGACCTGCTGCATGGATCAAAACTGCTGGGACAAAAACATTGATGGGTTCTTCTGTACTGACCTACTTCTAGCTTTACATGTATCTATTTCTATATATTCAAACTGCACTAGAGAGATGTTTCCCTTCTGAAAGACACACCACTCTCTACAACAGCAAACAACTAGAAAGGATCAGGGAGGAGCTACAACAGGTGTGTAAACCGAAAGCAGACACGTTGCATTTACCAGGTTCACACCTACTTATTATTTTTTTCAACTCTCTAGGATTTAGTGCTGCCCCACCACAAAGCTGAGCTACGAACAAGAACAAACTGTACTTGATGCCCTCCAGTGTTTACTGCTACAGACTTTAAAAGACGGATGAACTCAGGACATTTTCTGTGACACAAGGCTGGTGTGGTCGATGGTAATTATACTACACAGCACCTTAATAGTCTAGGTAATAAGTATAATATACCAAAATAAAAAATGTCACAGTACATGTCTGCATGTTATAAAAAAGGCCATGATATAGAAACTCTGGTAGTAATATGAAATACAAACATGTGACACTTTATCATTGTTTTTGTATTGTAGCATACTGTGCACTGAGAATGTGACATTTGCCTAAATAAGATAACGTCAGTCACTAGTTTGTTTTAATTACTTTCCAGTACAACTCAGTAGTTTTCAGGACACTCTAACTCAATCTCTTTCCAATCATGGGAGAGCGGCAGATTTAGATTCAAAGCTTCTTTAAAAACTTTATAGCTTTCCAATAACAATTAAAATGTTGCAACATGATCTACGTTGTATGTAAATGTACCCAGAGGGCAGTCAGTGTAAGAAGGAATAACCTGAAATCCATACTCCTCACTGTCACAAACGTACATACCATGGTATGCAGGTAGCTGCCCATCTGCAGCAGACACTCCAGGGTCTCCATCATCTGCTCTTGGCGGAGTGTGTGGAGTCTGGTGTGTCTGGGGGATTGGCTGCTTTCCAGCTCACATACAGTGGTCTTCAGAGCCACTGATGCACACTGGAGGACACTCATTCCTGAGGACACACACACGTTTGGATCATATGACTGCTGACAGACTTTCCTCCACTACATGAACTTCTTTATTTTAACATTCAATCATAAACATGATCCGAACCTTGTCAGTTGGCTGTCAGTGTACCTCTATACTCAGCTGCTCAGGACTTCAATTACAGTTGAATGAGCTCTTTTTATACACACAGATGCTGGATGTCACCATGCAATGTTTAATGTTGAGGCTACGACTGATTTAGACAAATGCTCACTACTGTCAGTATGTTCCATTGAAGTGACTTTAATGTCTTTCATTCCTGTATTTTCTGGAACTTACAGTGCAACAACTTTTTAGCAGCTTACTGTTTTGGGAAAGTCGAAAAATAAAGTTTGTTTTGAGAAATCCTGAGGATATACTCACCAGACTTATCAGTGGCTTCAACATCAACATAAAGGCCATCCATCATTTTGTGTTTCAGAACCTATTGGAAAACACACATAATCAGTACATATGTATATAAGCAGATCCTCCAAAGATCAACAGTTCTCACCTGCTTTAAAAACATTCCTCTTGTGACTGTAATTGCGAACGGTGTCAACACCTGCTGATGTAAACCAGATAAACCAGAACTCTGTGTGCTATGTTTTGTGTTGCTATGTTCAATTAAGTTACAGCCAACTGATCTGAGAAGTAAAGGTTCATTCAAATTTATCTAAACAAATGATGGGCCATCTTTAATTTGTTCAAACTATAATTCATTTATGAATCCATCATGTAGTTTACAAATGTCTTTTTTTTTTAACAAGGAAATAGAAAGTTCAAAAAACATTTCAGTTTTGTCACACAACAACTGCTGTGTGTGTTTGAGTGGTGAATGCAGTTCAGCAGGTGCATTTACTCTGAAGCAGGAGCAATTTAGTTTCACCTGTAAAAACCTGAAATGCTCTATGATCTAAAAACATACGAGCAGCCCACACCCATTTCAGGTGTACAGTATGTGATATATGAATCCTCTGTTCTCAACCATGAACTGAATTCACTCAACTCTTCAAATTCGAGGCTCACATAAATGAGTTCAAAATGACAGCGGTTGCATTTTGTCTTCTAAAATCAGCACCAGTAAACACCAGGAGAGCTGAGTTTGTAAGACACAAAAACTTGGCTCAGCAGGATGACTGTCATCTTTAACTCATTTGTTAGCGTGTTTCGTCCGAGCTGTTTTAACAACTAGGTACTGTCTCCAAAGCAGAGGAAACATTGTGACCTAGAAAAACCCAGCAGGTACCTGAATAACCTGTTAGCTTGGATGCTTGGATCGGAGGAAGCCTGATGCTTAGCATGCAACAGCTTGTGACAAATGGGACCACACTGCTCATTAAAAGTAAATATGAGCTGATATGTGAGTAATGTCTGTGAACTGTGGGCTGCAGGAACACCAGGTGCTGTATCTATTAAGATTCTTAGTACAAGTTGCTCCTAGTGGCAAAATTCTAAGAACCGTGACGTTTTCAAAGAATTTCTTCTTAAAGTTATGATGAGATCATAGTAAAGATAAAAGGTGTTCATACAGAATCTCAGCCCGTAAAAGAGCTCCTAAGGTAAAAACTGTTTGGGGCAGCGAGGAGGACCTTGAAGAGGCTTGGGAGTTTTTATTAGGGAATTTTATATGGTCCCTGGTCCCACATGGAGTTATTTCTTCGCCAGCTAACAGGTCTTGTCAAATGTGTCCTCTGACTGCTAATAAAATTTTAAGTCTTCATTTGAACCTTCTCTGAAATACCACATGCAACAAAAACCTACAGAGACCCCTCCCCAGCACATTTCGAGCAGCAGGGATGAGAAAGAGCTCTGACCTCCAGAACTCTGATGTAGCCGTTCTCTGCGCTGAGATGGAGGCAGGACTTTCCTAAGTTGTTCGTCTCATTGACTTTGGCTCCCAAATGGATCAGATCAGCCACCATCAGGTGGTGGTTGTGCTTTGCTGCATAGAGAAGTGGGGTCTGTGGGTTGGGGAAATAAACAAATGTGTAGGTTGTGAAATGATGACAACATGTTAAACTGACTGTGTGCTGCCATAATGAATCTGGGGTTAAGTTGCTGAGCCAGACAAACATATACCCTCAGACTAGTTTGAAATGACTTTTTCTGCCAGTTCTGACAACCAAAGTACCAAAAATACCAACCCCCTACCACTTAATTGTCTGTAAGTGATTGATGATAGAATGATTCAACAGATGCAAGGTGGGTCACTGCCTTTCTGTTCTGACCGTATTTCCTCAAATAGTGACCAAGGGTTTTTATTTAGAAGGTATTCAGAAGGTTGAGACTGTGTTAGAGCAAGAACTTTAAATCAAAATTTTCTCTGTTTGATAAGTAGAAGTGGTCATATTTTCTCACGGAGCCTCGTTTTGAGGGTTCAAATGGGATCCGCCTTCAGCCTTGTTTTTTCCACTGGCTGCTCTTTCTTTGCTCATGCCCAACATCCTCGCAGTTTCCCAAATTAACGAACATCGGCCTTTAATATTCTACATTATTACAGTTTGATTTTAATCCTCCTGTAGTTAATATCAATAAATTACAATTGCAAATAACCACATTTTTGTTTCACATCAATATACTGCAAATAAAAACCATGTAACTGTGAAAGTAACAATAAAAATTAAAGATTTATAGAAAAATAAACACAAATGTGAGTCTGATCTGTACCATTCCATCAGAGTCTTTGAGATCTAGGCTGCCAAGTGCGGCCATCCTTTTAGCGATGGCATAGCCCAGCGCCCTCTTTCCAACACATGCCACTTTATGAAGAACTCTGGAAGGAGAAGCATGGACAAATTTACATTAAAAACACAAAACAAAAACAATAACAACAAAAACACTTTACACTAAAAATTATTTTAGCACATCTAAAAGTAAGTCATCCACAGTGTTACGCTAGTGTCTGCAAGCACACGAAAAAGATATTTGTAACATACCCACAGGCGAAGTGAACTGAAGTAAGTGAAATGAAGTAAACAAACTGAACAACAAGGGGCCTTTCGTACACAGACGTTAATTACAGCCCTGTTCTGTTGTGGTGTCCCAGTCAGCCGTTACAGTGAGCCATTATGAGCAGGACAAGACAACACCTATCTGAAGCAGCTACATGGAATGTACACCTGTGAACGTTTCTACTGGAAATGTCTGCCGTGTAAGTCCATGTGATTCACCATCTCCATGTAGGGAAGAATGAATGTGAACACACTAGTTAAGTTAGTCTGGTTTTAGAACCGTTGATGCCACTAAAACCACAGACCTGAGACATAAATCAGATGTCACTGATGAGAAGACAGCAATAAATAAAAAGCAGCATCAACAAACCCTGTCACATAATACAACTGAAGCCAACTTGTTTACAGCCACACTCATTACATCAGCAGTTTGTTGCAGCGCTCTGGGTTTCTACACTGCATTCCAAATTATTATGCAAATTGGATTTAAGTTTCATAAAGACTTGATTTTTTATTTTTCAATTAAACTCATGGATGGTATTGTGTCTCAAGGTGTAGGATCCTTCAGAGGTTTGCAGTTGTGCCACCCCTACCAGTGCTCACAAGCAGAAACGGTTGCAGAGGCCCAGAAATACATGAAGACTAACAGTCCTGTTCACTGATCAGTGCCATGCAACCCTGGACGTTCCAGATGGATGGAGTAATGGATGGTTGGTGGATAGCAACCATGTCCCAACAAGGCTGCGATGTGAACAAGGAGGTGGTGGAGTCAGGTTTTGAGCCGGAATTATTGGGGGAGAACAGGTTGGGCCCTTAAGGGTCCCTGAAGGTGTAAAAATGACCTTGGCAAAGTATACTGAGTTTCTGACTGACCATTTTCTTCCATGGTACAAAAAGAAGAACTGTGCTTTTCGCTTTTCTTAATGCATTATCTCATGCTGCAAAGTACACCTCTCCATCATTGGCTGCTATGGACATAAAAAGAGAGAAACTCATGGTGTAGCCCCCATCCTGCCCTACTGAGAACCTCTGCAGCATCAAGCAGCAGATCTATGAGGTGGAGACAGTTCACATCCAAACAGCAGCTCTGAGGCTGTTCTCACATCCTGCAAAGAAATTCAAGCAGAAACTCTGCAAAAACTCACAAGTTCAGTGGATGAAGAATTATGAAGGTGATATCGAAAAAGGGCTCCTATGTCCACATGTAACTCTGCCTGTTCAGATGTTTGTGATTGAAATACCTTTTGATTTCAGTAAATATGGCTCCGGATGGTGCAACTTCAGCAAATGCAACTGTGCTGTGCATAATAATGTGGGACAGCGCAATTTAGGTTTCTTATTTTTGAAAAAGATACTGTTATCATTGGGAGCTTTGTTAAATAAAATTTGATTTATACTCTACCAGTTGATGAGTTGAACATTATACTGACTGTCATTTGCATTGCATTGACCATTAAGTATTTTGCATAATAATTTGGAATGTGGTGTAGGTGTATCCTTGAACTTGAAGGAATAGAAAATGTAACATAAACTCATGCACAGGTTGAGAGCTTCCAATGTGGAGAGCCCATAAGAAAAATGTCAGGCTGCCATGGACTTCCATGATGATGAGATCATATAGCTTACTTTATACTCCAGCGCTCACGTGCAAAACTGCGCCCGCGTTGCATCACGTGACCGACGCATACACATGCCACCGACCCCTTTGCAACACAAGCCACACACACGTCAAACATTGTAGCCGTGTGCAAGATGTCGCAGACATCCCCTATCCTGATTGGTCCGTTTGTAGTCACATGCTGTGATGACGTGCTTCCTTGTACGGGACAGTAAAAATGACTACCAAAATTGGCCTATAAATGCAGAAGACACTCCACCATTTGGTGTCCT